>VDFB02011108.1:63234-287723 GCA_007258455.2 Sequoia sempervirens
CAATGAATCTTTGGATAGGCTGAAGTCGTCCCTGTAATGATCTCAACTGACTAATATTCCTTGGTGGAGGAATTTCCATAATCGCCTGTACTTTGGCAGGATCTACTTCAATTCCTTTTCCTGATACTATGTATCCTAAGAGTTTTCCATATGTAACCCCAAAAACACATTTCTTTGGATTGGGGCAAACTTTGAATTTCTCCAATCTTGCAAATATTTTGGACAATATTTCCAAATGTCCTTCTCTGGTGTATGACTTTTCCAATATGTCATCTACATAATCTTCCATGAATGTGTGCATCATGTCATGAAAGATTGTAGTCATTGCTCTTTGGTAAGTAGCCCTAGTATTCTTTAGACCGAAAGGCATGACGTTCCAATAGTAAGTTCCCCATGGAAATATGAAAGTTGTTTTCTCCTAGTCTTCGGGTGCAATCTTGATTTGGTTGTAACCAGAAAAACCATCCATTAATAAATACATGGCATGGCTAGCTGTCAGATCAACTATAGTTTTGATGTTTGGAAGTGGGAATTCATCCTTAGGACATGCTTTATTAAGATCTCTAAAACCTGTGCACACTCTGACACTTTTATCTGGCTTGGATACATGAACAATGTTGGAGATCCATTCTGCATAGTCGATTGATCTTATGAAGCCCACATCAAGGAGTTTTCTTAGTTCTTCCTTAACCAGTAATGTAACATGGGGGTGCATCTTTCTGAGTTTTTGTTTCACAGGCTTAACCCCTAGTTTGATAGATAAGTGATGCATGATAGGATCAGGATCAAGACCTGGCATGTCCGCATAAGACCAAGCAAAGTTGACTTGATTTTCTCTTAGAAAATCTATGAACTCTAGTACTTCTTTCTCTGTCATTGATGCAGCTAACTGTAAAATCCTTGGTTTTTCTGAAGTTTCAAGATTGATGGCTTTTGTAGGCTCAATCAAGATAGGCGATCGCTCATGGTAGTGCTCTGGGAGAGTGTTAAGATTCCCATCATCTGGTGCCTTAAAAAGGTTTTCACCATCTGATACACTCTTTATTTTATCTTTTGTTTGATCTAACACTGCCAAATTCTAGTTTTCACCATTAGATCTTTCTTTTTTATTTTTATTTTTGCAGCTAGGAGAATTGACACTCTCCTGATTAAAGACTCTATGTCAAAAATTTCTAGTGGAACAATCATTTGCATCATCTGTGGAAAGGAATTTTACAATAGATTCATCACTTGGAAGCATAGGTATATCGATAGGTTTGGATGAATCCCAATCAATGAGATTGGGATGGATCAAAGATAGCGGGTCGTCAAGTTGCGTAAATCGGCTATGGTTATGGTCATAACAGAGTTGATCGTAGGATCTGAGGTATGAGGTCGATCAATGATGGTATCGTTCTCGCGATAGTCTTGTTCATTTAAATCTGACTTAGTATCACTAAAATCATAGTCACCTTGTAGTTCAGATTCTTGTGGTTGGGTCCCTGAGCCTTCACCTTCGATTAGAGTTGGGGTATACTTGTGTATCACATCAACCTTTTTATCCCTCCAGAACTCAATAAAGCCGGTTTCATACTGAGGAATCGATTTTACCGAAATCTCTATATTTTTAGAAAATATAATGATTTAAGCCTAAAAGGTTCCATTTAAAGAATTCAATCAAGAGGGTTTGATCAAACTACCCTAAATCAAACTCCCTTGGATAGAACCCTACTAGCCTTTTAAACCATACCTATAACAAAGTCTCCTACACCTATCAAAATGTCGATAAAAACTAGTTTGATTTACTTTTTGGGGGATCAAATGAATTCATTTAAAATTTATTTTTTGCAAGTATGTAGTCCCTATTATAAGCTTCCCAAAAAGTAAAATTTTAAATAAATTTAATTTTATTATTATATTTATTTTTTATTTCTCGTGAATGTAGGTTTTTCACCGAAAATCAAGCTCTCTCTTCTACACATGTGAAAAAATAGTATATTATTAGAAAAAATTAAAAAAAAATAGTGCACTAGATATTGAAGTCCTTGATCTAACAAATAAAAAAAAATTGAATTTCGATACATATAAAAATAGTTACGTGTTATACAGTCGCGCTATGTATGAATTATAATTGGTTTGAATTTGAAACTTGATTAAAGAGAAAATATTCAGTAAAAAACTATCTAACCAAGTGGAAGCACTAGATATCAGAGTTACAATCTAAATTCGAAAGAATAGAATTTTATCCTTCATGGAAAAAAGTTTATGCGTTATACGGTGAGTGTCACTTCTTAAAAATGTTGTTTTCTAAAAAAAACTAGTTTTCGAGGGAAAAAGAAGTGCACCGATTCCAAAAATTTTGAAAAAATATATTTAGAATCTATGTATAAAATTTCACGAAACTCTAGTTTGCATCATCTTCAAATTCCTCACAGTTTAGCCACTATAGGTGCCTGAGAGTGAAGATTTAGTTAAAAAAAATTATTTCAGTGTCTAGTTTGGCCAAAAATTGTAAACCACTATTGTGGGATCACCATGTTGTGGATGGTGTCCCATTCATATTCACCAGAGTCTGTGTCAAAGTTATTATCCAAGAAATTTTGAATGGCTATCAAACATGCCTCTCTTGTATCAGAACCTTCTTGCAATGCGAGGACAGTATCATGTGACTGCTTGGATGTTGTTTCTGTTGAGTTAGTATCATAGCCTAGTCTTGTTTTATCTTTTGCAGCTAGTCCTGGAGGGTCAATAGGCTCAACTACTCCTTCTTTTCTCTTTCCGATAGGACCATTACCATCATATCCCATCTTTTGCATGATTGAATACCCCTTACCATATTTATCAGTTGGTAACTTGATATTGAGAACTGTTTCATCTTCATCTTTATAGAGCCAACTTAGAATTTCTATATCCTCAGGATCTTCCATGGGGAATTTTTCTTTGATAAAACGTCCATTAAACTTTGTATTTGGCCCTGTTGGTGGTTGCGTTGATGTTGATGCTACATATATTTGTTGTTGTGTGATAGAAGGTTGCCCATGTGACCGAGGCGATGTAGGTAGATTAGCAAGATAGAGAGAGTACTCCCCTACTCCATTGTCCTTGAACCGTAGTTGCTTGTCAAAGCTTTTGGTTAACTGACTAATTTTTGTATCAACTTTGGGAGAAGTACTAGCAGGAGCTTCTCGATTGTTAGGAACCAAAGTGTCTTGACTAGCTTTGATTTTGGCACAAGTCTGAGTATTTGAATTATCAGCTGGTATTGTGATCTCCTATCTGTCATAGGGAAACTCAAGACATTGATGATATGTGGATGGGACAGCTTGCACTTCATGGATCCAAGGATGACCCAACAAGATGTAGTATGCAAGATCACGGTCTAATACTTGACATAAAGTATTCTTGATAGCAGGTCCCACTCTAATCGGTAGCATGATTAAACCCTTGGATGCTCTTTCCTCATCATCATAGGCTTTAATAGTAATCTTTCTTCTAGGATCAATGGAGTCCTCAGAAAATCCTAAAGCCTTAACCAACTTCATGGTACATATGTTCAAACTAGCACCTCCATCTATTAGAACCCGTCTAACATGAAAATTGTGGACCATGACTTCTAAGTATAATGATGAATTATGGGGATGAGTTATGGAAACGTCATCTTTTTTAGAGAATGAGAGGCATGTGGGTGAGGACAAGTTTCCCACCATGGCTTGAAATTGATCCACATCCAGATCAGTGGATACAGTTGTTTCAACAAGGGCCTTTTCTAGAATTTCCTTGTGTGCTAGGGAAATATTCAGGAGTTCTAAGATGGAAATCTGAGCAAGATTTTTTTGAAGTTGATTGACTAAGTCATACTAATGTTGAGGTAGGGGCACAGTGGTTTTTGAAGAAGAACCCTTTAAGACAACTTTAGCTTGTGCCCTTGTTGTTGTGTTGACCTCCCTATATTCCATTTTTTCCTTGACTTTTATAACATTGATCTGCTCGTCGTCAGTGTAGATATGATTGATTATATGATCATCATTGATATGATTCACACTTTTTCCAGAAGACTCACCTTTTTGATAATTGGGTAAAGGATTGTGAAATGCTTGGTGGTCTTCGTTCAATTGTTGGCATCCTTCTACTTTGATGGTGTCATTTTCTATCAAGTCTTGGATCACATTTTTCAAGGCTTGACAATTATTCGTGTGATGGCCCTTGCACCAATGATAATCACAATAGTATGCATCATTCCATGATGGAGGCTTCACACTGGGTTCGAAATTGCGTTGAGGCAGTAGGGTGATAACGTTCTTTGCCATCAACTCTTTAAGGGAAAATTCTAGAGATTGACCCAGTGGAGTAAAAGTTCTTCTGCTAGAGAAAAATGAAGATCATTGCGGATTTGTGTTTGAGGCATTGCCTAAGGCATTGTTGTTATTTTTTCCATGGTAACCTTGATTGTTAAAATTACCTTGATTGGGAGTAAAGTTCATGTTATTCCTCGGAGGAGGAGGATTGTTTCCTTGATTTGTGACCAAGTTGACATTGTTATAGTTATTGTTGCGAGAAGCATTTGGAACACTAAGAACAAATGGCTTAGTCAAGACATGATTTGCATCTACAACACCATCATTCACCATGTTTTTTTGTGATTCCAAAACTTAGATTTTTCGTTGTGGTGATTTGAAGAGTTGGGATTGTCCTTAGCAAGTTTTATTATCCCTCTTTGGACCAAGGTACTTTTGATAGTGATGGCATTTTCAATCAATTTTTGAAAAGAGGGAGGACAATGGAGATTAAGATGATAGCTCATCTCTTGATCTAAGTTGTTTATAAAAGTGGTGATTTTTTCCTTTTTAGGAACATGACGTGGGTATCTAGCGAACAATCTTCTCCATCTTTGAAGAAATGTAATGAATGGTTCACTAGGTTTCTGTTTAGCCTTACAAAGATCAATAATGGTTATTTGATGTTGGATGTTGTAGGAATATTGTGATATGAATTCATTAATCAACTCCTCAAATGTCTTGACAGGTGGTGTGATTTTTTATAGCCATTCCATAGATTGTCCTCCAAGACTTCTAGGAAAAAAACGCATCAAGTATGTGTCCTCATGAGAAAACTCTAAAGTAATATTTCGAAAGTCCCTAATATGATCAATTGGATCCGATTTCCCATTATAGCGATCAAACTTTGGGATTTCACAATGTTTGGGAAATGGGATCATGTTGAGAGGTCAGTCAAAAGGATAAGGACATATGTCATCAAGATCATATGTCTTTGTTGTGGCTCCCCCTTGTATATCTTTAATTTTTCCTTGTAGTGCTTTAATCTATTGAGACAAAGCACTAATATCAGACAAGGGTGTTTCCTCAGGATTACTCTTTATGTTTCCAGTATCAAAGTCATAAGGCAACTTAGCTCCTTTGTCAGCTAGATATAGAAAATATTTTTCTTTGTTGCACTCTAAAATAATTTCTAAGGCTTTGTGAAATTTGGGATCTTGCTCGGCCTCTCTAAGACGTTCTTCATCTCGTTCATCATCACTATCTATATGGGTTTTGCTCATGTCTCTATATTTGTGGAATGGATTTTCTTCTCTTTCACCCATTTCATCGTTAAAAAGAGGATTTCAACTCACACTATAAAGGGGACTACTACTCTCACCTTCTTTTTGAATATCCTCATTCAGTTTATTGTATTGAGATCTTGTAAAAATAGGCATATGATTTTGAAATGTTCTTCTAAACTTAGATCACAAGTTTGAGAAGTACACAAAGGATGATGTCTTGATCTGATAAGATGAAAATCTTATGATATGATCAAGGATGTTCCTAATTCTTGATTGTGGCTTCCAATGATGAAGGATATCAAAATCCTATTGGGGAAGTTGAATCAAGAAATTAGAAATCTGTTTGAAAAGTGCACTTTTAAGATTTGATCCTTGTTTTTGAAGAATGATGAGTATATCAAATAGCCTAATTAAACTCACTAAAGGATTTGATTGGGATGTGTTGGATATTCAATAGAAGGTTGTGGTAGATAATCAATCTCAAGAGGCTGATTGTGATTGTGTCGTTGAGATAAAGCTCTTCTCTGAAAATAGGCTCATGAATATAAAGGCTCTATAGCATACTCGTCAGTGAATCCCTTAGAAAAATCTTGGTACCTATGGAGAAACTCACGATAATGGAGCAATTTTTTTTGACTTTTATACAAAAACTCTCTTCGTTGCAAAGTTTTCTTGTAACCTAAATGTTTCTTAGGCTTCTTGATCCTATTGGCAATCGATTTCCTAACAAACTTGGTTGATTTTCACTCTCTAAGCATGAGAGAAATATCGAGATGCTACTGGACCAAGGATGTTATAAACTCAGATCTGTCAAAAGTGAAAATTATGGAAAATGATAGATGCACTACTATGTGTCCTATATGCACTGCAGAAACAGGCATATGCATTAGAGAAACAATCAAATGCGCTAAGACACTCCCTAGATGCGCTAAAACAATTTTCCAAAATAATTTTCTGAATAGTTGAGAATAGTTTTCAGCTGAATTTTTGCATGTTCATTTTGGATGATCTTTTATCTTAGTTAATGTGATAGAAGACACAACAAACATTCTGAAAAACAGTTGTTTTTAAAACCCTATACTAAACATCAAGTGTAGGATCAAAAAAATATTTTTCAACAAGTGTTTTCACGGGTTTAGCACATGAAAAACAATTCAGGCAGACTCACTCTTAGTACTCAAGTAGGTCATCCTAGTAATCAACAGCCCACATCTTAGAACTACGTTGACTCACACAGCTGTGTCACCCCCAAAGGGGTGCCCGTGTTTTTGTCTTTTCCAGGTGCGTACTCAGAGTGACGGAAGTGGATACCAGATCCCCTGAGAAAACGGTCCTTGGCAGTTATATGGTGAGTGTCTTGGGGGAAAATTCTTCCCCCCCTTGCACTATGATTATTAGGATGTTTGGAAACTAACACGGTTGGCTACTACACTAGGTTCTTAGTAAGGGTTTCTTTTCGGTGCGGCAATAATAAACTCCCTCAGGAGACCTCCCAACCTTTAGAACAAAGGCTTTGGGGATGGTTATATTGCACACTACCTAAAAGAGGGTTTCCTGATTTTTTAAATTTTATACGGAATAGCATGGCTTTGGCTTGAACCCACTTGAGTCGCCTCTTGGGTCAAGATTTTTTTCCCACAAGAGCGTGCCCCTCTAAAGGATGTAATAAAGCAAGAATTTTCATGAAATTGAAAAGGAAAGTCCTGGCATTCTCGACACCCGCTTAAGGGGAGAGCATAGACCTATTGCCATGGTGTCCGCCATAATAGTGGTTTACAATTCCTAAGAGGAACGAATTTTAGCTGAAATCACATATTTTTAGAAAATATAATGATTTAAGCCTTAAAAAGTTCCATTTTAAGGATTCCAATTGAAGAGGGTTTGATCAAATCACCTTAGATCAAACCCCCTTGGATAGAACCTCGCTAGTTTTAAACCATACCTATAAATGCGTCTCCTTTACACCTATCAAAATGCCGATAAAAAATCACTTTTGATTTAGATTTTGGGGGATCAAATGAATTCATTTAAAATTTATTTCAAATGATTATGGTATTCCTCAGAACAAGCTATCCAATGAATATAATTTTAATATGTTTTGGTTTTGTCATGTATTTGTTTTTTAAGTTTTATTAAACATAGGTTTTTCATCAAAATGAATTTCTTTTGTTCTTCACATGTGGAAAAATAGAAGATTATCAAAAAAATTTGAAAACTATGAGTGCACTAGATATTGAAGTCCTTGATCCAACAAAAAAATTAAATTAAATTTTGACATATACAAATAAAGTTATGCTATACAAATACTGGTTTCCTAATTGTAATTGCTTGACTTTGAAACTTGATTAAGGAAAAAATATTCAATAAAAACTATCTAACCAAGTGGAAGCACTAGATATCAAAGTTACAAATCTAAATTTGAAAGAATTATAATTTTATCCTTCTCATGGAAAAAGTTATGCTATAATGATGTAAAGGCCACTTTTTAAAAATGTTGTTTCCAAAAAGAATCTATTTTTGTGGGAGATGGAAAAAGAAGTGCAATTTGATTCCAAAAATTTTGAAAAAAATATTTTAGAATCTACAAACAAAATTTGATGAGACTCTAGTTTTCACCATCTTCAAATTCCTCACAGTTTAGCCGCTATAGGTGCCCGAATGTGAAGATTCAGTTAAAAATAATAATTTTAGTGTCTAGTTTGGCCAAAAATTGTAAACCACTATTATGGGATCACCCCACAGACAAAGCAAACAAATGTTCTTTTTAAAACCCAAATCACAATGATCTAATCTAAGTGAAGATGTTGCTTCACAAAAACAAGTTGTTCAATTTTAACTGAAAGATTATTGTGTGGTGACTATCCTAGATTGCTTGATTTTAAATTCCATGTCTATCCTAGGATTGGTTCATTTTATCCAGATGTGACTATCCTAGGGTTGCTTCTTTTTTTTAACCAGAGAAAGTTTTGTCTGCGAAAGGAGTTAGACTCAGAACTGTGTTTAATTACAACCTATAAGCACTAAAATATTTTGCATATGCGCTAAAATAAACAGTAAATGTGCCAAAACAAATACAAAAAATGCTACGGAAAATTCTATATGCGCTAATCTAGGAAGGAAAAACAATTTCTTTTTTTTACAATGTTTTTAATTAAATGAACTAAATGGATGCACTATTTTGTTTCTTGGATGCGCTAAAACAATCCCTGGAAGCATTGAAAACCTGCAAAAACACCATTAGAAATCCTGCATGCGCTAAAGAAAGCTACGAAAGTGCTAAAACGGGGATTTTCGACAAAAATCTGGATTCTAGAAAACAAAAACCTGTCAAAAAACCTGCAAGTAAATGTTAAAAATGGGGCATAGGCCCCATGGTAGGCACCAAAAATGTGTGATCAATTTTAAGTGTAAAAATATTCTAACAAATTAAAACACACCAATAAAACATTAGATCAAAGGAAACTAATTTAAAAGAAAAACAAACTCTTAAACTCGTAGCTCCTTCGAAAGCGTCCTATTGTCCTCTATCTCCAGTGTTCCGCTGAATCTAGCTTGCTCTCAGATTATATGCTAGGCTCAACAAAATGATCTCCTAGAGAACGAGATTTAAAATAAATGCATGCTTATGCTAAGATGCCATTAACATGACTTAAAAATTATAGCTAAAATATGAGTTTACTAAATGCAATGATTACAAAAAGACTGATAAATGCTAGATGATATTAAAATAACATGTGCACGTGAATGTAAATATATGCAAGTGTAACCAATGTTTGGATTCACAAAGGTATTTATAGATTTTTCGAAAGACTCTGATTGGCTGATGTAAACAACAGTTGAGATCAAGCTTGTCAAGATGAACGGTGAGAGCTTTTTGAAAGGTGAGAGAGAAATGGAATGTTTCCTTCTACACAAATTTTCTCTTTCAGATCTAAGGGAAAGTTGCCATTTGAGAAGTGAGTAGGAGATAAGTCTCATAATTAAATAAATAAATTTATTTAATTACATGTGATGGTGAATTTAGAAGTTTCCATAATTAAATATTTAATATCTAATTATGTGTGAGAAGATGATAGAAAAGCGTTTAATTAAATATATAAAATACTTAATTAAATATGAAGTGAAGAAAAGTTTCTAATTAAATATTTTAGAATATTTAATCATGTGAAGAAGGGAAAATTGCCATTTGAGAAGTGTGAAGGAGATAAGTCTCATAATTAAATAAATAAATTTATTTAATTACATGTGATGGTGAATTTAGAAGTTTCCATAATTAAATATTTAATATCTAATTATGTGTGAGAAGATGATAGAAAAGTGTTTAATTAAATATATAAAATACTTAATTAAATATGAAGTGAAGAAAAGTTTCTAATTAAATATTTTAGAATATTTAATTATGTGAAGAATGAGGAAAAGTTTCTAATTAAATATTTTAGAATATTGAATTATGTGGAGTGAGGAAAGTTTCTAATTAAATATTTTAGAATATTTAATTAACTGAAGAGTGAGGAAAGTTTCTAATTAAATATTTTAGAATATTTAATTATGTGAAGAGTGAGGAAAGCTTCTAATTAAATATTTGAGAATATTTAATTAACTGAAGAGTGAGGAAAGCTTCTAATTAAATATTTTAAAATATTTAATTATGTGAAGAGTGAGGAAAGCTTCTAATTAAATATTTTAGAATATTTAATTATGTGTGAGATGAAAATGGAAGGTAATTAAATATTTATTTAATTATGTGTGGAGATGAGAAAAAGGTATTAAATTAAATATTTATAATATTTAATTCAACTATGAGATGAAGAGGGTGTTTGGAGGAATATTTCATTATTTGAATTCAAATATTCAAATTTAGAAAAACATGATAATTAATATAAATAAATTATAAAATTTATTTAATTTAATTAAGAGGAATATGGAAGATGGTAATAATTAAATAAAGTTATTTATTTAATTAAGGTAGAAGAATTGTAAAAGTGAACAATATAAATAAATAATTAAATTTATTTATATGTAGATGACTTTAGAAGATTAATTAAATAATTTATATTTAATTAATTAACAAGCTTGATTAACCATGACCATTTTTAGACGTATACAGTTTCTATGACTCTTCAAGCTAGAGACTAGAGGTTGTGAAGGAATAGAAGGCTCCTACTCAGCCATGGGAGTTTCCTCCATAGATGTTTCCAGCGGAGGGATAGGCTCTTGAATGGGAGCATGAGGAGTAAGTTGAGAAGCAGCAGGGGGATTCGGTTCTAATGCCTCAATAGTAGGCCTCTTCCCGTTTACTGCTTTGGGTGCAAAAGTGGTAGGAGGCCATAGGAGTCGAGACATAGAAGATTCCCCATGGGGGCCTTTTCCTCTACCATACAAATAGTACCAAGGTCTAAGAAGTTTAGTAGGGAGGTCAAATATCCTAATCCTAGGTTTGCGCTAGGATGGTATCATCGGACTTAACAGATAGAAACCAGGCATATTCATCCAAAACTCTTCTCTAGAAAGAGAATAAGAGCCATCCCGAGAATGGGGGAGCTTCTCTTTCCCTTTCGAGAAGATGAGGTAGTTGACTGTTGTACTACCGGAAGGGCCAATTTCGGCTATCCCTTTCCCTCGATCTTCTACTTCACATAGTTTTTGTAAAGCAGGTTCATTCTTTAAGGAAGTGGACCAACCAAGACAGGCCAAAAGTGGTCTAATGAATATCCCTCAAGGGATACCAGAGGCTGGTATCCAGTGCCATGCACTACGTGTACAACACTTTCATGGGAGAACTTTAAACATTTGTGAATAACGGAGGAAATTCCATTCATGGAAGGTAGCCAAGGTATTCCTAGCCTCATCCTGAACAAATTCGACTCTGGAATGACATCAAAGACTATGTCTATAGCCCTAGGTCCAACTAGGATGGACAAATTTATCGAGCCATATGGTTTTATACAAAGACCATCACGCATACGGATGGTGGATTTTGTTTCTTTGTACTCCTCTATGTGCAATGAATTCATCAATAGTGTTGCTTCTATAATGAAATTCACATGGCTCGCACGGTCCACTAGGACTCCTGTCACAATGTTACCATTGAGGCAAGCGGGAATGTAAAAAGGAGAAGGTTTGTTGTTCACAGGCACATCCTGTGAAGTGAATGTCACATCTGACAAACCGATCACATGCTTCTTTGTAGGAGTAATTGTGACCATGTTGACATAGGCCTCAGGTTGAGTGATAGAATCGAAGGGATCAACAATCATGTTGGAAAAATGTGACAGAAACAGGTCCGTGTATATTTGCAATTCACTATTCACTCTCGCCACCAATTTATTCATATTTTGTGTACTTCCATCAAGATGAATAGTACCATCCTTGATGTGATCCTTTATCTCATGACGCAAGTGCATACAACATTCAGTATCATGTCCATTGACTTGATGGTATTGACAGTAGGTATTTGCATCATACTAACTAGGGTAAGGCTCGTTAAGAGGCTTAGGGTTCTCCAAGGTTATGATCTTATCTTTTAGCAACTTTTGTAAGATGGAAGAATAAGATTCTGCTATCTTTGTGAATTTTTGGTTGTGTTTGAGGCCGTTATCAATTGTAGTAGTAACTACATTCACAACAACCTTGCCTTTCCTAGAGATTGATATAATGGATTTTCCTTCAAACTGGGAGCATGAGGAAGATATCTTGAACTAAACTACCATTTGTTGTTCCCTATGAACACCTTCTGCATGTTAGAATTGGGCAGTGGATACGAGATTTGTGAAAAGAGTGCTTGGTATCACACTATAAAATCAGTAATATTTTTGCTATCACCTTGTTTGCATCAGATGAGATCTGAAAAGGTCATCTTCGATCTGATGTTAGCTTGGAACTGCTGAAGGAATTGGTTTACAAGTTGATCAAATGAGAAAATGGAATTATCAGGCAAGAAACAACACCATTCAAGCTCTGTATCCTTGAGGGATTGAAGGAATAGTTTTTCCATCAACACATTGTGATCGAAGAAATCTATGCACAAGAAATTAAAGGTGGACACATGTATTTGTGGGTCACCTTTTCTGCCATACTTCTCAAATCTAGGAATATCCATTCCTTGAGGGAAGGGAGTGTTTAAGATTTCTACCGATAACGGGTTATGTCAGAAAAAGGGTTGAAAGATAGGCTAAGTAGAGGCTTGCAAGAGACTCATCAGCTGGCTCTACATCTTACCCATATTCTGAAGAAAAATGTTTAGAATAGGATCATTAGAAGACACGGGGCCAAAGGGACCTCCTCTAGAACCACCACCAAAGCCACCTCTAGAACTGCCACTGTGGCCACCACCGAAACCACTACCAGAGCCACTGCCACTAGCAGGGCCTCCACCAGAGCAACCTCTGCTTCGGAAGCCACCACCATGACCTCCATCAGAACCACTTCCACTAACACCACCCTCACCACCAAAACCACCACCACTACCAAAGCCTCCACCACTCATCCCGCCAAAACCTCCACTGCTAGAGGTGACAAGGGGTGAAGCTAAAGCCCAAAGGGACCTCGTTCGCTTTGATAGTCTTGGAGGTAGAGGGTATGTTGATTGAGGGGACAACATCGGCCATGTACATAGACATAGGAGGCATCAACATTCCTAGTTGTCTTTCATGATCTTCGAAATTGGCCCCATGCATAATGTTAGGATTGTTTGAGGGAGCACATGCTTCAATCAGACTAGAGAGACTAGCCAAGAGTTCTATGCATGTTCAGTCTTTTCCAACCATATATTTTAATCTGTTGATAACTCAAGTGCCCTTAGCCAACTTCAGGTTTCTTTCCAAGTGGTTTTCCAAGTCACCCAACCCTTTGCTAAGGGCAGAGACATATTCTGAAGGAACATGAATAGCCTCATGCTCGTATACCAACAATGGTGTGGGAGATGCAAGAGGAGTGGGGACATGGTTAGTCTCATTAGAGAGTCCTACCTTGCCCCTTGACAACTACTCCTGTGTGGCGAGACCAACGACAGATCTAGAAAAATGGCCTATAGAGAAGCCCGTAGTGACCTTTGTCCTTTCCATCGGAAGGTGTCATACACTCCTAATAATATACCCAAAATTTGTGGACTGGGTTGTGATGCTCATAAACCTTCACAACACTTAGGGGCACAACAATCATTAGGTACGATGGGAAGATTCTCCACACCAACGAATGAATAAACGTTGATTCACATTGGGTTCACCAAAAATCTAAGAGAGGGGAACTGACCACATCAAGGCCCTAGGTCACGAAGAGCCAAGAGTGGAAGGCTTCCCTAACTTACCTCACTCTAAAGGGATATTTGATGCAAGGGACGAGAATGATGAGGACTATAAGGCCCTGCAGCCACTCTTCAGACCCAAAATCTAAACTGGGGCTAGGCGAGCCAATTTTTGGGTTCAACATTGTACCTCAAGTAGCTCTTTGCCCAAGGATGGAAGTGCGGTTCTGAGATGACAGCATGACACGTTGACGTCTGTACGACCAGAGAACCAAAAACACAGTATGAACCGCCAGAAAACAAGTTGATGACCTAGCTAAAAACTTCTAAAGGAACAAAACAGAACTATGAAGTAGGAAAGATACAAACAAATCTTATAAAGTAAATATATTAAGGCTAAGGTGACAAAGATAATCTCACAAAGATGCTCATTCACTAGCTAGCTCCAAAAAGCGCATCCACCTACACACAAGAAAGAGGAAAAAATATTTGTGGTTGTATAGGGGTTTGCCTTAGTCAGACCCCCATTTCAATGTTTCCACCTCCATGAACAACCAAGTTAGCAACGATAGATAAATGTATGATAAAGAAGTAGAGAAGGATAAAAAGCAAGTAACACTACAAAACAATAAAGAGCTACTCAATCAAATCACAAAGGAGATGAGTGAAATGTTACCACCTCCACCAAGAGCTCACTAGCCAATGATGGAGAAAGAAAGCTTGAACAATCACCACAACCTCAACTGTGATGAAGGGAGGTGTTGCAAAACCTCAAGCCCTTGCTACAATGGCTTGCTCCACACTTCCTTTGTAGAGTTGATGGAGTGTTGTTGTTGTTGCTATGGAGTGCTAGACTACTGTTGAGAGTGAAGAATGCCAAGAAAATGAAGTTGAAGTGCTTGAGAATGCCAAAAGAGAGTGTGTAGAAGATGAAATTAATGAAGGAAGAGTGTTTTTGAAGGTGGGATGAGAGAAACTGCCATTTTTAGGGTTGGTTGGTCGAAGAGGGACATTACAAACCGACCCCAATGGGAAGTGTAACACCTCTGCTAGTTTCAGATGCAGGAATCTGTTAGGGATGTCAATGTGTCGTGCGGACATCTGTGTGCTACATGGGAATCCCTAAAAAATATTCCTCCACTAACACAAAGGAAAGACGCCAATTGGAATGAAGGCAGCTTGCTGATGTGGAATTTTTCTTCGGATTTAGTTTTCTAAGGTGAGGAACTGTAAAAGGGGAATTTGTGTAAGGGGTGCAAATTCGCTCCTATACACTATTATAACTAAAAAATATATTTTTTATCAAATCTCTAGTAAGTACATCAATTCCTCCCTATTTTTTGGACTCTATTGGCTATTTTAATAAATTTTTAATGAAAATTATCCCCTCATTCTCCTAAATTTTGAAAACTTATCTCTAGATAAAAGAAAACATACTTGTAGTATGTAGACTCCAACATAACCAAACCAAAATCCTTATAATATATTTCATTACATAGAAATAATAAATTTAATATTTTCTAGTCAAGTCTCTTGTAATATTCTAGCCTTTATTGCTACTATTTTATTTTATAATTCATGATCCTTCCCCCCTCAATCATCCCATCCTCTTCCATTATCCCTTGTAGGATCCCTTGCCTAAACCCAACCATATATCTACCTACCTCTTTTTTCAAATCCTTTTCCTCCCTTCCTCCTTTGTTGTCTAAGCAATAAGGCATGATACCTTACATGCATCCAAATAATGATTATTTTGGTCATAAGGTTGCATTACCTAAGGCTAAGTTTGTGATCTACCAAAATATTTATTATCATTTTACTCCAAAGAAACCTACCATATGGCACTACCTATTCCTTGACCTCTTCCCTTGTCAATTCATTGACAAACCTCCTTATCACTCATCCTAAGGAATAGAGATCCTACAATGTATAGATCACATCATCCATGACAATGATCCCTTATGGCCTAGCTCTCATGCCTTCATCCCCTTTCTCAACCTACCTCTTCCTCTTACTCTATTACCTAACCTTATTTAACCTTGATTTTCATGCCAATTCCTTCACATCCTATTTAGATCTCTATCATCCATATCTCTTCTTCGATCCCTTCAACCAACGCCTTTTCCTCCTACACTTAGGTTCCACCCTCCCAACCCTTGCATTTATTAGGTATCCTATCAAATCCTCTCTTACCAATATCCCTACTACCTCCCATGGTCTTCCTATAACCTCACTACCCTTGTCACAGTTTTAAAAAACCATGACAATATCAACATCTCTTACCTATATTACAAAACTTTTTTTTACTATTTCCTAAACTATATTGTACAAGACATGGGAGTCATAAAAAACAACTAGCTACTCTCTAATCATCCTCAATCCCATGGCATTAAACCTTGAATCTCCTATTACCACTCTCTTTTTTGAAATAATAAATTACTCACTAATATTACAATTTTTTGTACGAATCTTTAAAATTTGTAATGGCACAAGTGATCTAAAAAATTCATGTCTACTCCTTCACTATATTTTACAACCTCTTTGATAGTTATGTAATCACACCAATGGTTAAGTAATTGTGCATCATAACTTTCAAATTTTCATATTAAGAGAACCAATAACTTCATTTGTTATAAAACAAGAAGTATCTCCACTTCTCAAAAATTATAAACAAACATTTTTTTGCATTTTACAAACTTTTAGGATTATTTTAGGATCACTAAGTGCATTCAAAATGTTAGGTTTAAAAAAAAAATTAGGAACTAAAATGCACACCTATAGTTATTCAGGTCTAATTAATTGATGTTAAAAATCAAACACAATGAAACCTAAACAAATATTTGAGACTATAAATCAAACTAGAATTGAGTGTATTTCAGAGACTTAGCTAAATTTCAGATCATAACTCAAATATTTTCCCTTTGCTCGATTGACTTGTCGGCATTGATGCAACAAATCTATATATAATAAAGGAATGGTGATTGATAAGTAGAGATATGTTGATGACAATCTTTTTTTTCTCCTAGATAGATATGTTCATGTGATATAGTCATCCTAATCCAAAACTAGACTACATAACTTAGTCTTATATTCAATAACACTAACCTCAAAACATCTCAATTACTTCTTTATATTATTTCAAGTTCAAATAATCTATCACACTAAATTGAATGATCAACGACAAAATCAACACACCAAAATTATATAAAACATATTATTCTATCTTGACTATTTAACATTCAAACTTTTATTTTCTAAATCTTATCAATTTGTTAACTACCATTAAACCTAAATTACATATATGTGAAGAAAATATTTTACTTCCTATTCGTCTAAAGTTCTTCTAAACTTACCTATCTATACATGAAAAACTATTTAAGATGAAAATTTTATATTTAAAATTACCTTAAAGTCTATGATGCAGATGACACCTTTCCTAAGTAGCTTAGAATTGCAGCAAATAATACTTTAATACATCATGAGATTTAATGGACAAGAAGTTCAGATTTGTTTATTTCAATTCGATCATTACCCAAGATTATATCACACTCCACATGTTTTATATTATACTTTTTTTTTTTTATAACAAAGTTCAACGCCCGCCATCCCCATCAGACGACGTCAGGTCTTCTAGAAGGCACGGAATCACTGGCCACCCAACCAAATTGAGAATAAGCCAAGACTTCAAGTTTATGGAATACGTGGGATTTGATTTTTGGTTTAGAATTATAATTTTGATTTCGATTAAAGAAAGCTCGTGGGCATAAAATTTTCTGAATGCAGATGCCCTTTATCAAATATCTTAGGTTAATTGAAAAGTGACTTTTTCTCTCTTATGTCTTTTAATTTATTAATTTTATTGAGATATGTCTTTTAATTTATTAATTGTATTAGAGATATTTTATTGTTCATATGTGTTATAGAATGTGTATTCATTTTTTTAAATTTCAGTTGGTTAATTATTCCCCTAAATGTGGTGTATTTATCCATATAATAATGCATAGAAAAGTCAATGAGATCTACTACAAAGAAACCATTAGAAGGAGAAGAATGAAAATTATGGATAAAATACAGTTTAGAATCAATAGTAATATAATGATTGATAAAAGTATACGATAATCATAAAATGATGTATAATTATCATGACATGAACTAAACCATTGTTTGGTGTTATTCAAGAATCACCAATACATATATCAAAATACCATCATATATAAAAACACAATATAAATATTAAAATTATCTAACACATATTTTACTTCTTGTATTCCATTAAATGAATCTATGATATGTTTATTAAGATATGCTCATCATAAAACACATCATTTTGAAAGGAAGAATCATCAACCATATTGAAATGAGAAAAAAATATAAAGTTATGCTCATTATACGTGAACTACATAAGAAATAATGACCTCATGTGAGGGTGGAAAAACTATCTCACTAATTATAGAAGAAATACAATAGTCATAAAGCTCATTATTATGATAATCATCACACATGGGTAATCATAAACTAAAGTCATGGAAGAAGGTGCATCATAAATACCTTGTGAATAGGAGTACGCAACTTCTACCAATGTCCCACTCTCAATCCTTGAGTCCATTCACTAAATAACTTGAACCATGTGCACCCAAGTTCATGAAGATAATTATTGTAACTTATTCTATTACAAATTATACAAAAGTAATAAATTACATAATTCAAAATAATATCAAACTAGCTTCCCAATGCCTAAAAAATAAAAACAAAAAACTAAGATAAAAAGACAATTTTTTAATAAAAACCCTTATAAAAAGTATTCTTCAAAATATTCTAAGTTTTCGATTATTTAAAGTGCGGTTCATAAAAGGGCTTGAAGATCTATTTTCATGGAGCAAGGGGTCCCATGAATCAAAACAAATTATGCTACAGGATTGATTGGAATCTTTTCTGATAAATTGAGGTGGGGCTAGAAATTTCCCCTATAGCTTAAGAATATTTTTGCCACTTGTCTATCACTTAAAATTTTAAGTTCCTATAAGGAAATAAAAATGAGAGAATTATTATTTATTAATTAATTTTTATCAAAGTATTCCAGTTCATTCCTTAAATTTTAGAGCTCAAACTTTTAAGCTGGATTACACTATTAAATTCATAAGATCACAAGCTTTAAAATAATCCTAAAAATTAGTAACGCCCACTGAAATTTTCTAGGAAGGCCCCCTCCATAAGACCTTACCCTTATTAAATCCCATATCACGTGCCCATGTCTAATCCCTATGTGGAATATAACAAAAAGAAGAAGGCCGAGGGGACGATGGAATTTTGAAGGAAAAAGAAATAGCGCTGACTTCAAACCTTTTAGAGTTCATAAATTAAAAAACTAAAAAAAAGATTTCCCTTAATTAATGCCATGGATGTCGTCTAGTCTAGAGGAATAGCGACTGATTTTAGAGATATTACTTTAAAAAACAAATGCGCGTTATATGGCATTTCACAAAGAAAGGATATCTTACATGTCTAGAATACAAAAAAGCTATTGACTATGCGAGTACCTATTCCAAAGCCTTGTGAATAGGAGTACGCAGCTTCTACCAACGTCCCAACTCACAATGCCCGAATCCATTCACTAAATAACTTGAACCATGTGCACCCACGTTCATGGAGATAATTATTGTACCTTATTCTATATGGAGGTAATGATGTACTTGTGTAGGTAGTTTGGTATCTAAGTAAAGGTGTATGCAATATCAACATTATACTATTATTGTGCATTATAATTGTACATCTTTCTTTCTTTTTTTTGTAATAGTTGTGTATAATAATAATTCTTATTAGTAATGGTTGAGGTTTAATTAAAAAGGATGTCTATTCAAGAGTAAATAGTTGTGTATTTCAAGTAAAGGTGTTGCACATTATTATTAGCTAATTAGGGGAGAATAATTAAATATTCTTAATATCCTAAGTAAACTTCATAACTACGTGTAATATTACACTTAGGATGAACATTATATTAGGTAATGTAAAGTATTTGCGACAACAATAGGTATAACAAATGAAGAGTACATAGAAATGTGGGAAAATGTGTATAAGTTAGGATTTGAGTGCATAGGTATATGTATATATGGAAAGGTAAAGACTAGGGGAATGAGCTCAACTTCACACAAAATTGTGTCATTTATTAATATGTACATGCATCAAGACATTTCTAATTATAAAAGATAAAATATTATATTATTCACAAATTTCAATTTATATTATAAAAGATAGAAAGAGCCAAGCATTTGAATTTATCAAATTTTGACGAATTAGAAGTTTATTAGTCATGAGGCTAGGAGGAGGCTAAAGGTGGACATGAGGGTTGAGACCACCCTCGAGTAGATTGATCCCTAACTCTTCTAGAAGGATGTTGGCAAGTATGTGATTGAGATTCATGCCCCCCTATGACATCATGATATTAATACCATGTTAAATTCTATGATAAACAAAATGCAACCTAAGACCTAATGTCCATGACTTGATCATAATTACTAGGAAAATGAAGAAAATATTATATTCAATATAATGCAGCATAACTACAAAGGGTAAACTATAAATATAAGACCTCTTAGATCAATAAATTAAGGTGATGACATGGCTAAGATACAACAGTTTAACTCATAATCACTTCCAATCAAGAAGTTAGTTAACCTAGTATAATTGAAACAAAGGTGGTCTTGACTAAATAGAGGTGATACATAACTACCATTAAGCAATGACTGATAAGGTAATGATGGCACTTGTGTACCTCAAGTAAAGGTGTACACACATCATTATTAGCTACTGGGTGAACCCACAAAAGTGGTTTACAATTGGAGTGAGGAAGGAAAAGTTGAAAAAAATGACCCCATGCCAAAAAAAATTTTTGGGGTTCGAGCAAACTAATAGCTTCAAACGAACCAAAAGAGGGTTGGCTAGAACCTGGGTTCGAGCGAACCCATTCGATGCAAGTTCCCACCACCTCGCCAAAAAACACAATGAAAACCCTTTTTTGAAAGGGGGTTCGAATGAACCCTGGTTTGCTCAAACCCCGGGGGTTTGCTCGAACCCCCCTGGTTCAAGTGAACCCCCCTTTTCCCACCTTTCTGCTCTCTGGCACCAAAAAAATCATAATTTTTTCCCTTCAAGCTCAGGTTGAGGGTGAAAATGGAGAATACTTCACAAACCCAACTGGAATCAAGTAGTCTTTGAAACGAGCTATCCAATGACTATAATTTTAATATGTTTTGGATTTATTATGTATTTATTTTTTTAATTTTATTAAACATATGTTTTTCACCAAAAATAAGCTCTTTGTTCTACACATGTGGAAAAATAGCATATTATCAAAAAAAATAAAAATGAGTGCACTAGATATTGAAGTCCTTGATTCAACAAAAATAAATAAATTGAATTTTGATACATACAAAAAAATTTACACATTATACGGTCCACCTATGTCTGAATTGTAATTGGTTTGACTTTGAAACTTGATTAAAGAAAAAATATTCAATAAAAATCTATCTAACCAATTGGAAGCACTAGATATTAGAGTTACAAATCTAAACTCAAAAGAATTAGAATTTTATCCTTCACGGAAAAAAAATTATGCGTTATACAGTGAGTGTCACTCCTTAAAAATGTTGTTTTCTAAAAAAAACTATTTTTTGAAGGAGATGGAAAAAGAAGTGCAATCTAATTCCAAAATTTTTGAAAAAAATATATTTAGAATCTACAGACAAAATGTCACAAATCACTAGTTCACATCATCTTCAAATTCCTCATGGTTTAGCTGCTATAGGTGCCTAAAAGTGAATATTTAGTTAGAAAAAATTATTTCAGTGTCCAGTTTGGCCAAAAATTGTAAACTAGTATTGTGGGATCACCCTACCTAGATGACAATAATTATATATTTAGGTAATATCCTAAGTAAACTTTAGATTAGGTGCAATATTACACTTAGGATGAGCATTATCCTAGGTAAAGTGAAGTATTTGCACCAACAATAGGCATAATAAATGAAGAGTACATGTATAAATGTGGAAAAATGTGTATAAATTAGGGTTTAATTGCATATGAATATGTATATATGGAAGGGTAGAGGCTAGGGGAATGAGATAAACTTCACACAAAATCGTGTCATTTATTAATATGTTCATGCATCAAGATATTTCTAATTATAAAGATAAAATATTGTATTATTCACAAAAAAATATTGGTGGTAGAAGATACACCCTCAAAGTCTAAGTGTGGGAAGCCCAAATAATAAGATGAAGAGAAAATAAAATAAAATAATTAAGTGATGAGAGCTATACTAACAAGGGGAGGACAACCTGGTCATGGTCATCAAGTTGGCCCCATACATCAGTACAACCAAAGCCATCAACAAAATTCCTTTATATCATTTTCTTCTAGAATCAATATTTTATTTATTCAAGTTATCAATCCCATGTTGTTTTGTTATCTTGCAACGCTATTAAGTTGTGCCTAATTTTTCACAATTTCCAAGTTATTTTACCCTTAAAACTATTTTTTTATATGATTTTGTATCTAAAACCTTATACGTACTTAAGTGATGGAGGGGAAGAAGATAGTTTAATCATACAACTAGTATTCTTTGAATTGATATCATATACACATGTTTTTCCTATCATTATATAACTCAAGTTTCATTCCATAGATAAATGGATCCATGCAAAGAGATGAAATGCTATAATATTTTAGGTCCACATGATTTCACCAACACCAAAAGGTGTAGAATATAGAGGTCTATAATTATTATATAAATCACTATCATTATGTAGGAGATCATGTTTGATGGCATTGTTATTCCATGAATGGTTTTATATAACATAGTTCACAGAGTTTTTCATAATTTAAAAATTAAATGGTTGAGGATTAGTTAAAGGGTGAGTGCAAAAAGATGGGGGAAAAAATGTAGCCAACCATCTTTCATTTTAAGAAAAGTCATAACACACGAGTGCGTTATTGTCAATATAAAGAAAAAAAACAACTTTCATTTCTATAATTTCCTATTTTTCTATGGTCTTCAAACCCTCAAGAAATGCTCACATTATTGGAGAGCTATTTCTTTTCCAAATCTTTGCAAAAATGCCACCACAACGTTAGAGAGGCTGAAGGAGTAAGTAAATTAACTATTTTTTTGTGTGAATTTGTTACTAAATAGGTAGATTTAATATGTTTTTTTGATGTAAATATATTTAATTTATGAGAAATGATAATGAACCTCCTTCTCCTCAAAATATTGATTCACCTCAACCCCAAATACTTGTTGAAGAACAACCTGAACAAACACCTCCAACATTTCCTCAATATGCTTATGGAACTCAAGAAAATTTAATGGGGCAAATTGAAAATAACAAAAAACAAATTGAGGATATAATTGCAAGGTTGAAAGATCCTGGAAGCTCAACCTCACATAGAGCCATGCTTGCTCAATCACTTGAATCAATGTTATCATATCTATATTCAATTAGCAAGCAAATAGCTAGTTGGTTGGATAAGAGAAGAGAGTATAGAAAATTTTATGCAAATAAATTATCTTATAAACAAGTGAAAGATGAAAAGATTAAAAAATTTAACTTGTGTTCCCTATTCACAAGCCCTAAAATAAATCAACCTTTACACCCTTCAAGCAAGAGGTTCCCTATCCATTGGTGCAACCACCAAGGGATAAAGAACCATTTTTGGTAGAGGTGGTGGATGGATTTTTACCATCCTCCATGCAACAACAATGAGGTGCCACAATATTTTTTGAGGAAACTCTACTATGAGTTTGTCCTCGATAAAATCCTAAACTATTTTGATATGCAGGACTTCCAAGGTAGAGATGGGGGCTCTACACAAGATAGAGCGAGAGCACGTATTGACCCACAATGGCCAGCGAGACAAGCACTCGCTAGACCAACATATGAGCATGTGGCTATCTCTTCCGTTGTGAAGGAGATTTTTGAGGTTGAGACACTACAGTCAATTAGTTCCCTGACCTAGAGCATCATACACCATGCTAGTCCTATAACACAAGGTGAGTCGAGCAAGTCTTCGAGGAGTAGAGTTCCACCTCATATTTTTTAGGCTTGTGGGGCACCCTATGGTTATGACTCCATGCATAGTCAAGACGTAGGTATGCAGGGTACATCTACAACTAATCAGTTGGTGATGATTGATGCCCTCCTTAATGAGGAATTCAACCTTGATAGTCATGTAAATGTTAGCAAGTTCATTGAATTTAACTAATTAAATTTCATTTTTGAAATGCAAGATTAACTAAATTAGTTTAATGATTATAATGAAATTTCAAGGTCTTAGTGTTAATTTTTTTTTCAGCAGTCCTCCACCTCCCTATTATGCGACAACATGTACTGCGAAGGTATGTAATTAGTAAATAATTATAAATATTACATGTGAACAAATTTTTTAAATATGAATGGTATTCTTATATATTTGATTTTGGACGTTGAAGAGGTTAATCTTGGAGATTTGATGACAACACCTCCCAGTGGAGGTGGACATCAAAGCTTCACTTAGGTAATAAAATAAAGAGAATGAATTGTAGAAAATATATTTTTGTAGTTTATATTCATATCACTGACTACATTGCATTATACATCTTTCAAACTCAAAGTATTACTTTACATTGCATAACTAATAACTAGATGCTAATAGATGAAAAAATTTCAATTACAATATAGTTGTTTAGAAAGTCAACATAAGCAGTTATGCAATTACTTCACATTACATAACTATTAACTAGGAGTAGTTTCCAATTGCATTTTCTTGTCATGACATTCCATGAGACCACATTTTTTTGAGGCATTTTTTCAAGCAGTTCACTGCACCTTGTCTATGCTATGGATGCTTGGAAAAAAATCTATCAAGCATAATAGTAAGCTATAGCATAGACAAGGAAGTGAACTGTTTGAAAAAATTCCTCAAAGAAATGTGGTCTCATGGTGATGGAACACCAAGACAAACAATTTTCCACATGGCATTCCATCACCATGAAATTGCATTTCTTTGAGGAATTTTTTCAAACAGTTCACTTCCTTGTCTATGCTACCATATTTTTCATACATTTCTACCAAAGCATTTTATCAAATAGCTCACTTCCTTGAGGCTATGGATAAAAGTCTAAAATAGGTGATTTCGAACAAACTATAGATTCTTGGAAAAAATCTATCAAAGCATAATAGTAAGCAATAACATAGACAAGGCAGTGATTTGTTTGAAAAAATGCCTCAAAGAAATGCGGTCTCATGGTGATGTCATGGCATTCTATCACCATGAGACCACATTTATTTGAGGCATTTTTTTAAATAGACCATTGCCTTGTCTGTGCTACCATATTTTCCATACATGTCTACCAAAGAATTTTACCTAATAGTTAATTTCCTTGCTGCTATGGCTAAAAGCCTAAAATAGGTGCTTTCGTACAAACTATGGATGCTTGGAAAAAACCTATCAAAGCATAATAGTAAGCAATAGCATAGACAACGTAGTGAAATGTTTGCAAAAAATGCCTCAAAGAAATGTGGTCTCATGGTGATGTCATGGCATTCCATCACCATGAGACCAAATTTCTTTGTCAAGGCATTTTTTCAAATAGTTCACTACCTTGTCTATGCTACCACATTTTCCATACATGTCTACCAAAACATTTTATCAAATAGTTCACTTCCTTGTTGCTATGCCTAAAAGCCTAAAATAGGTGCTTTTGAACAAAATATGGATGCTTGGAAAAAATCTATCAAAGCATAATAGTAAGCAATAGTATAGACAAGGAAGTGATCTATTTGAAAAAATGCATCAGATAAATGTGGTCTCATGGTGATGGAATGCCATGACAAATTGATTATGACAACATTCCATCACCATGAGACTACATTTCTTTGAGGCATTTTTTCCAATAGTTCATTGCCTTGCTACTATGGCTAAAAGCCTAAAACAAGTGCTTTCATACAAACTATGGATGCTTGGAGAAAACCTATCAAAGAATAATAGTAAGCAATAGCATAGACAAGGAAATGAATTATTTGAAAAAATGCCTCAAAGAAATGTGGTATCATGGTGATGTCATGGCATTCCATCACCATGAGACCACATTTCTTTGAGGCATTTTTCCAAAAATTTCACTGCCTTGTCTATGCTACCACATTTTCCATACATGTCTACCAAAGAATTATATCAAACAATTCACTTCCTTGTTGCTATGGCTAAAATCCTAAAATAGGTGCTTTCGAACAAACAATGGATGCTTGAAAAAAAATCATCAAAGCATAATACTAAGCAATAGCATAGACAAGGAAATAATCTATTTGAAAGAATGCCTCAAAGAAATGTGGTCTCATGGTGATCTGGAATATCATTCCATCACCATGAGACCACATTTCTTTGAGGAATTTTTTCAAATAGTTCACTACCTTGTCTATGCTACCACATTTTTCATACATGTCTACCAAAGCATTTATCAAATAGTTCACCGCCTTGCTGCTATGGCTAAAAGCCTAAAATAGGTGCTTTCAAACAAGCTATGGATGGTTGGAAAAATATATTAGAGCATAATCGTAAGCAATAGCATAGACAAGACAATGAACTGTTTGAAAAAATGCCTCAAAGAAATGTGGTCTCATGGTGATGTCATGGCATGAAATCACTGTGAGACCACATTTCTTTGAAGCATTTTTTCAAATAGTTCACTACCTTGTTGCTATGGCTAAAAGCCTAAAACAAGTGTTTTCAAACAAGCTATGGATGGTTGGAAAAAATATATCAAAGCATAATAGTAAGCAATATATAGTTCAATAAGTACTCAAAATTTTGTTGACTATCTCATACATTATAAGCCATGACCTATGCTACTATTTCACTTGTTAATGAATGTATTTATGTCTTTTTCGTATAGCATTCATAGATTCTCATGTGTTCAAGTATGGATCCATTTTTATTTACATGTGGATTAACTATTTATAATATAAACATGTGACCAAATTTAATATTATAAACTCAAGTGCTATAACAATGGCCCCTCTCCCCTAGTGTTATGTGGAGTTTGCAGCATGACAGGAGAGCAGAAGAGCGGTCACATTATAATGCTGCCATTGATGGAACTGGGAAACATCATTCCCTTTTTTGAGTTGGCCAAGTTACTAGCCAAGTGAGGAGGCTTTCTCATAACAATCGTCAATACGTCGTGCAACCTCCTTCGATTACAACCCATGGTTTCCACTGCATGCAAAGCTCGTGACATTGATATCTGCCTCCAAGTGTTACCATTTCCCAGGGGCATGCAAGGCTTGCCTCCCGACGTGGAGAACATAGATTCTCTGCTTTTCAATCTCTCGCTTCTCCTCATCCACAACTGTGAGCAGCTCGAAAATGACTATTCGAGGACTTACTGAGGCAGCTCTGTGAACAAGGCTACTCACTGACATGCATTGTGAGTGACATGTTCTTCGGGTGGACTTTGGATGTTTGTAACCGGATGGGGATCCCCAAGGCGACATTCATGACAATGGGCGCCTTTGTGATTGTTGTGTTTTATTCTTTATGGATGCATCTGCCCCACAAGAAAATGAACTCCGATACGTTTTCTCTGGCTCCTGAGCTCCCCTACGTCTCGTTTCATACATCCCAACTCCCTCAAGGCCTCAGGCTGACAGACGACAAGGACCCTTGGCATCTCTTCTTGAAACACAAAATTCTCAGAAACCTTGGCAACTGGGGAACTTTGCTCAACACATTCGATGCTTTGGAATCCAAATTTGTCGACCACCTCCAAAGTAGCAGTCGTGGTCATGTGTGGACTGTGGGGCCTGTGCTGCCCGACGCTTTCAATGGGACTCATGGTTGCTATACCGATGGATTAACTAAGGAAACATGTTCAAAGTGACTGGATTCACATCCAGCCTCATCTGTTCTTGTTAATTTATGTAGCTTGGACAGGTGTCTCCATTCCCAAGAAATATTTATTTAATTATTTAATTATTTTCTAGAGACTTTTAGAAAGGATTGAGTTGTCTAGATAATTATGTAATTAAATAATTGATTCCTCTAGAGACTTCTAGAATCCAGTTAGTTAGAGTTGTTAGAGTCTATGTAATCTTAGCCATTGATTGAGATTAAATCATGACCATTGGTCTTCCAATGACAAAAATATAAAAGGGGATCAATAGGTATTTGGAGAACACACACTCAAGTAGACTTGCAGTTATAGCAAGTAGACACACTTGAGAAAGGCCTGCAGTGATAGCAAGTAGATTTGCAGTGAGAGAAAATAGTCTTGCAATGATAGCAAGGGCGCAGTGATAGTGTTGGGGATAGCAGCTGTGGAATTTCAGTAGGAGAAAATGAGGGAACAATTTTCAAAGAAGAATATTACCAGAGCTCTTCTAGTAAGAGGCAAGCAGTTTGTGTATCTCTTAATTTGCTGAAGTTTAATAAAATTCCTCATCTGCAGTAGTGGTTTTCCCTTTAGGGTTTTTCCACGAACAATTTGTCCAAAAATATTGTGTTCATTATTATGCTTGTTTTCTTCTCTATTCCTGTGAGTTTTATTTGTGAAGTTGCAATTGTGTTATTTTTCAATATTTGTTGTGAATTAATTTTCCAGAGTCAAATAATCTATGTTAGATAGGAGATTAATAATCAGTAACTGCAATAGAATTTTCACATGGTATCAGAGCTGATCTAAGGGCAGACAAGGCTCAGCACAGGAAGGAAAGATTGAAGGTTTATAAAACCCAATGCTACCTCTTCAGAATTATTATTATTATTATTATTATTATTATTATTTTCTTTTGAGATGGCCTCAACAGGTTTAAGAGATTAGGAGAGATTGGATGGAGCCTCAAATTTTGGTGTCTGGAGAGCCAAAATTTATTTATTGCTAGAAGAGAATGGTATCAAGGAATATGTGACCAGTGTTGTACCTATACCTATAGATCCAACACAACTCTTAGCACATAAGAAGGAAGATTCCAAGGTGAGGAGGTTGATCTTTGATGGTGTCAAGGACCATATTGTTCTACATGTCACAGAGTTAGATACAGTGAAAAAGATGTGGGACGCCATTCTGAATCTATACCAGAATGCTACCACTAATCGAAAGCTGATTCTGAGAGAAAAGTTGAGGAATACTCAAATGAACAAGAGATAAGACATGACAAGTTACCTCACTAGACTCAGACTTGTCAAGGATGAGTTGGCAGCTATTGGAGATAAACTAGATGATGACAAGCTAGTGCGGATAGCCCTAAATGGGTTTACTAAGCAGTGGGATGTCTTTGTTCAAGTTGTTAATTTATGAGACACCTTACCAAGTTGGGATTGACTATGGAGTGACTTCACTCAGGAGGAGATTAGACTTAGTCTTATCAGTGGTACCAACAGTAAGAGTTAGAAAAGTGAGGAAAATTTGGAAAACGTTACCCTAGCAGGAAAGGGGAAAGCGAAGAAGGGGTCTAGCAAAAGATCAAATCCACAAAGTGAGAAGAAGGACTTGTCTAAAGTCAAGTGCTATGGTTGTCACAAATTTGGCCACTATGTCAGTGATTGTTCACAAAGGAAGAAATAAAAGAAGGGCAAGAAGCAGATGGTAGCTTCAACAAGTGCAGATGAGCTCTCTAGCAGAATGGAGGATGAGTTCGCTCTCATAGCTTGTATGGCTAGCTCAACCTAATAGGGTGTTTGGTATATAGATAGTGGGGCATCATTTCATATGACAAGAGTTAGAGAGTAATTCTCCATCTATAAGGAGGAGGACATCAAAATATAGATTTCAATGGGGAACGTGTCCAAACTCTATCCAGTTGGGAAAGGGACTGTTCTATTTCAGAGGGAGAATGCCAAGAAGATTCCCATTCATGATGTGTTGCATGTGCCAAGCTTGGGTATGAATTTCAAGATTTCTATATCCGTCCTTTAGGATAAAGGTTACAATGTACCCTTTAGAGGGGAGAATTTGTTAATCAAGCACAATGATTGGAAATCACTCACAGCTATTGGAGTTAGGAGCAACCAATTTTACAGGTTGCAGTTTGATACTCATAAGGCACTAATGAGGAACAATAATTCTAGAGATCAAGGAGAGCTATGGCATAGGAGAATAGGCCATATACATCATGGAGCACTTAAATTGCTTCATGAGACAGTGACAAGTGTTCCAAAGGTGAGCACAAATCATGACAATGTATGTAAGGGATGTGTGTTGGGGAAGTTTGCGAAAGAAAATTTTTCAAGAAGTGACACCAGATCCAAGGGTGTTCTTGATCTAGTACATTCAGATATATGTGGACCAATGTTGACAAAGTCTCTCAGAGGATATGAGTACTTTGTTACTTTTATTGATGATTTTTCTAAGAAAACCTGGATATACTTCTTGAAGACCAAGTATGAGGTTTTCAATCACTTCCAATAGTTCAAAGCTCTTGTGGAGAATTTGACAGGCAGGAAGATAAAGGTTCTTCAATCAAACAATGGAGGTGAGTACAAAGGGAAAGAGTTCCAAGAGTTCTGTACTAGGGAAGGAATCAAGAGAGAGCAGACTGTTCCTTACAACCCACAACAAAATGGGGTTGCTGAGAGGAAGAATCGATCTATATAAGAGTTGGCAAGGGCTATGTTGTATGATGAGGATATGCCACACTACTTATGGGAAGAGGCATGCATTGCAACAATGTACATACAAAACAGGGTCCCACATAAGGTATTGGGAAAGATGACACTAGAGGAGGTGTTCTCAGGGAAGAAGCCAGATGTCAGCGACTTCAGGATATTTGGGAGTTTGGCATATTGTCACATTCTAGGGCTGACACGTTCCAAGTTAGATCAGACTGTAGAGAGGGGGTACTTTGCTGGGTATAGTGAAACCTCAAAGGGATATCATATATTTATTCCAGAGGCTAGGAGCATTATAGTCAGGTGTGATGTCAAGTTCATGGAGGACAAGGCATTTAGGAGGTCTAGATATTTTCCAGCAGATGATCAGAGTGAGCAGCTAGCAGAAGCTCCAAGGATCATTCAACCAGATCAGGGACAACAAAGGTCAAGTACAATTACTAGTACAAGCACAGGCTTAGGTACTGAGAGTTCACAGAGTATGGAGCAACAGATGTAGCAAATACAAGAGATGCATCAAGGGAGATATGGAGGTTGATACTTCATCCTCTACAGTTGGTAGTTGGAACCAACAGTCACAAAGGGATACTCAGGAGTTTGTGGGAGCTCCTAGGATGAGTAGTAGATAGTGGAGACAACCAACTAGGTATAATGACTATATGGCATTAGTTAGTCAGTTGGTAGATAGTGAGCCTTCCAACTATTAGGAGGTCGCACAACAACAAGTGTGGCAAGATGCAATGGTTGAGGAATTTACCTCAATAGTGTAGAATGATGTGTGGGAGGTTGTGCCTAGACCAACAAATAGGGCAGTGGTTGGATCACGCTGGATCTATAAGATCAAGCGCAGTGTAGATGGTAGCATCAAGAAATACAAGGCAAGGTTTGTGGCCAAAGGGTTCTCTCAGGAGGAGGGAATTGACTATGAGGAGACATTTGCTCCAATGGCTAGGTGTACTTCTATACGAGCCATGATCTCACTTGCAACACATATGGGATTGCAGATCCATCAAATGGATGTCAAGACAACGTTTCTTAATGGTGAATTGAAAGAGGAGGTATACATAGAACAATTAGAGAGATTTGTAGCACACAACAATGCAACCCATGTGTGCAGATTGAAGAGAGCTTTGTACGGACTCAAACAGACTCCCAGAGTATGGTATGAGCACATTGATAGATACTTGCAGGGAATGGGCTTTGTGAAGAGTGAAGCAGATGCTAGCCACTACTACTTGGTGGTTGGGGGTGAGGTTCTCATTCTTGTTCTATATGTGGATGAATTTTTTTTAATAAGTTCACTAGGGCTCATAGAGGAGTGCAAGAGGGACCTTGCAACAAAGTTCGAGATGAAGGATTTGGGGCTTATGCACTACTTTCTAGGCATGGAGGTATGGCAGATAGATGGAGAGATTTTCCTTGGACAAGGGAAATACTACATCAAAATCTTGAGGAGGTTCGAGATGGAAGATTGCAGAGCCATGTCTACTCCTATGATCATGAATTGGAAGAAGGTAGACACATCCAGGGAGAAGGATGTAGACCCCACCTTATACAGGAAGTTGATTGGATCTCTCATGTATTTGGTCAACACCAAGCCAGATATATCCTTTGCAGTAAACTCTCTTAGTTAGTTCACGGTTGAGCCGAAGAGAGTGCATTGAACAGTGGCAAAGCATGTGTTCCAATATTTTTGTGGTACAATCAAGTATAGGATTAGATATGCTTGAGGTGATGGTATCAAGTTGATAGGCTATACTAACGTAGATTGGGAAGGGAGTACAACGGACAAGAAAAACACTTCAGGGTGTTGCTTTAGTTTGGGATCAGGAGTTGTCTCTTGGTACAACAGGAAACAAAATTCCATGGCTTTGAGTTCTATAGAGGCATAATACATAGCAGCTAGCATGGTGACGTGTGAGGCAATATGGCTTCAGAAGTTGCTAGTGGCCTTGTTTGGTTAGAGGGTTGAGACTACAGTAATACATTGTGACAATCAGAGTTTCATCAAATTGTCTAAGAATCTGGTGTTTCATGATAGGTCTAAACATATACATTAGATATCACTTCATCAGGGATTGTGTACAGCGTGGGATTGTTCAATTACAGTATATACCTACAGATCAACAGGTAGCAGACATTTTGACTAAGGCATTGGGGAAGGAAAAATTCATCTTCTTCAGAGATAAGTTAGGTGTCATGCAGAACACCTTCCTCGTTAAGATGAAGTGTTAATTTATGTAGCTTGGACAGGTGTTTCCATTCCCAAGAAATGTTTATTTAATTATTTAATTATTTTCTAGAGACTTCTAGAAAGGAGTGAGTTGTCTAGATAATTATGTAATTAAATAATTGATTCATCTAGAGACTTCTAGAATCCAGTTAGTTAGGGTTGTTAGAGTCTATTTAATCTTAGCCATTGATTGAGATTAAATCATGGACATTGGTTTTCTAATGAGAAAAGTATAAAAGGGGATCAATAGGCATTTGGAGAACACACACTCAAGTAGACTTGCAGTGATAGCAAGCAGACACACTTGAAAAAGACTTGCAGTGATAGAAAGTAGATTTGCAGTGAGAGTAAGTAGATTTGTAGTGAGAGAAAATAGTCTTGCAGTGATAGCAAGGGCACAATGATAGCATTGGGGATATTAGCTATGGAATTTCAGCAAGATAAATTGAAGGAATAATTTTCAGAGAAGAATATTACCAGAGCTCTGCCAGTAAGACGAAAACAGTTTATGTATCTCTTAATTTTCTAAAGTTTAATAAAATTCCTCATCTGCAGTAGTGGTTTTCCCTTCGGGGTTTTTCCACGGACAATTTGTCCAAAAATATTGTGTTCATTATTATGCATGTTTTCTTCTCTATTCTGTGAGTTTTATTTGTGAAGTTGCAGTTGTGTTATTTTTCAATATTTGTTGTGAATTAATTTTCCAGAGTCAAATAATCTATATTAGATAAGAGATTAATAATCCGTAACTTCAATAGAATTTTCACAGTTCTCTATATATCCTTTGGCACAATGGTTAGGATCTCCCATCATCAAATGGAGGCATTGGCACTAGGCTTGGAAGCAACTCGACCGCCCTTCCTTTGGGCCATTCAACCTCCCGTCGATGTAACGGATGGCTCCACCGACTTCCTGCCGAAGGGATTCAAGGAGAGAATGATGGAATCAAAGCAAGGGCTTCTTCTCAAGGATTGGGCGCCGCAGTTGCTAATCCTGTCGCATTCTTCGACCGACGGGTTTCTGAGCCATTGCGGATGGAATTCCACCCTGGAGAGCCTGAGCTAGGGTGTTCCCATCATCTGTTGGCCCATCACTGCAGATCAATTCTACAACTCTAAGCTCTTGGAGGAGGAAGTTGGCGTCAGCGTCGAGATTTGCAGGGGCATCAATGGAGAATTGCACCAGAGCAAGGTGGAGAAGATTATGAGGATGTTCATGGACGGCGACATGGGAAGTGAACTACGGAAAAAGGCCAGCCAACTGAGAGATACTGCCAAGATAGCATTCTCTGAGTCATGGTCGTCCATGGATGGAAGAGAAAGAAAGGGCTCCTCAGTCGCCAACATTGACAAATTCGTGAAAGAAGTAAATCTGTTACTTATGTCACCTCAATCCTAATTTATAAACTTGTTATTTTCGTTGCCTCAATTTTCTCTCTTGTGCCTCGGTGGTGTCGTTGAACACAGTTTTTTTCTCACAAGGCTTATGATGAAATAAAACATTTGTGATCAGAGATTTATTATATTTGTTATAAAATAAAATATTTGTGATCAAAGATTTATTATATTTGTTATGAAATGAAACATTTGTGATCAGAGATTTATGCTTTTTTTGTTATGATTGTTTTAGTGTGATCCACGCTACCAACCTCTGAAATTCAAATGAGATCAATAATGTATGATAAATACATGCTGGATGACATGCGTTAAACAAATACATATGTGTGGAAAATCCTAAAAATTTCCTAGATATATTCGATCTGCGGTCAATAAACTTAATATGCAGAAGGGTACGGAAAGAACAAGTAAAAATCGCGGAAAATGAATCAACCGTTTCAGGATCCGTGGTGGGATTTACTGAAGAGTGTCTGCCTGAGTAAGCGTCATATAATTTTTATTAATTTAAACTAGCAATCACACCTTACTGTGCAATGGGTACGCTGAAGAGGCGTGGAAGGTTAATTAAAAAATATTTTTGTTTATTTGTTTATTTTTTCATATATTTGTGTAGTAATTGAGGTCAATTGGTAGGTCATTTAGAAAATGATGTTGCTTATGAAACAAAGCTTTCAATTGAGAAGTGATAGCTTCAAATCAACTATACAATCCACATACAAGGATCCAAACATGACAAACAAAATCTTGGAATAAAAAAGATAATTAGGCTCTACTACTAACAAGGTCATGTTATGTTTCCAATACATTAAGAGGGAGAGAGGAGTGATAGGTACACAAAGAGGGAGGGAGAGAGAGAGGGGGAAGGGGGGGTAGAGGTGGAGAGAGAGGGTGAGGTAAAGAGATAGGAAATAAAAATGGAGATGGAGATGGAGAAGGACAGGGATATGGAGAGGAGAGGAAGAGATAGAGAGAGAGGAGAGAGATAGATAGAGATGGAAGAGATAAATATATAGAGAGGGAGAGATAGGGAGAGAATGAGAGGAGTTAGAAAGTGATATATGGAGAGAGGGAGAGTGAGGGAGAGATATAGGGGAAGCGAGAGATGCAGAGATAATATGAAATAGATAGAAGGAGAGTTAGAGATAGTTGAATAAATAGAGAGGGAGAGGAAGAGGAAGAGGGAGAGGGAGAGATATAGAGAGAGGGTGATATAGAGAGATAAGGAGAGATATAGAGAGATAGGGAGATAGAGGTAGAGAAAGATATGGATATAAAAAGATAAATATTGAAGTGAGCAGATAGAGAGAGGGAGAGGGAGAGGGAGAGGGAGGAGATGGGGGATAGAGGGAGAGATGGAGTGATATAGATAGATGGAGATATAAAGAGATAGAGAGGTATAGGGAGAGAGATAGAGAGAGGGAGATGGAGCTAGAGAGAGGGAGAGAGACATGGAGGAAAAAATATGGAGTGTTTGTGTATATAAGTGAGAGATAGATGTGGAGAGACGGAGAGATAGAGAGGGATATATAAATAGATAGAGAGGTAGGGAGAGAAACAAAGAAAGGAGAGAAATGAAGTAGAGAGATATAGGAGGAAGTGGTAGGGATATAAAGAGGGAGAGATTGGGGTAGAAAGGAGAGATATAAAGAGATATAATGGGAAATATAGAAGGGGTGAGAGAGATAAATATATAGGGAGAGATGGAAGGAGAGAGGAGGAGGGAGAGGAAGAAATAAAGATAGAAAGAGGGGGATAATGAAAGATCCTAGAGATATGGAGAGATAGAAATAGAGATATAAAAAGTGATATATAGTGAGAGATACAAAGAGGGATATATATATATATATATAGAGTAGGAGAGATGGAGTGAATAAGAGAGAGATAGAGAGATAATGAGATATAGGTAGAGAGAAAGCTCAAGAGATATGGGAAGATAGATATAAAGGAGGCAAGAGTGAGATAAATGAGGTTATAGAGACAAGTAATAGAGAGAGGGAGAAAGAGAACAAAGAGATAGAGATAGGGAGGGAGAAGCAAGGAGTGTGTGTATGTGTAAGTGAGAGATATAAAGAGAGAGATAGGGAGTGAGAAACAAGAAGTGTGTCCCTCCCTCTCTTATTCCATCCTTTCTACTTTCTCTTCAGCTTTGTCTCTTTCTCTCTCCATCTATCCCTCGTTCTCTCCACCTCTCTCTATTTTTATATTTAAAATATATAATTAATGTAATTATAATATATTTTCATATATAAAATAAATGCATAAGTAAATAACATATACATAAATATTTAATATGTAATATTTTAATAAAAAACTAACTTTTTAATAAATTGAATAATATTTAAAAAACATATTTAAGAATTTACACTATATAGAATATAAAATATAAAAATAAAATAAATTCATTACATATTATATTATATGCGATAGTTTATATATAATATAAGATAACAAATACAATTAAATTCTATTTATGGAAAGATTAAATATTGAAAGCTAGATAGTGTAATTCTTTCCTATATAACTATGTGTTGGATGACTTCATTGTGCATTATCTATCCTTCAAGGTTAGATTTAATTTGCTAAGATAATTATGCCATTATAAGATAATTGACCTACATATTTTAAAATAATATTTAGCCACCATACAATGAACAACTTTCTTTTTGTGGATGGGGCAATGGGCCTAGCTCGATTGGCTAAAGCATCCTGTTGTAAGCAAGAGGTCATGAGGTCTAGTCTCCCCACCATCTTCATGGTATTGAAAGGCATGTCATGCTAGTGTCACCGGTCACGTGAAAAAAGTTTACCAAGCGCACTACAATTTATAGGGGGGCTACCCAATTCTTGTAGTCTAAAACAAAAACTTTCTTTTTGCGGAGGAGATTTTATATTGTAAATTATACCAAAAAAATGATCAATGATAGTAAACATTTCAATTTTTTTGCATGATAATAAGTCAATGTGCACCGTTGATTGTGAAAGTTAGCTCGCCTTTGTTCAAAGAGGGAATGTCTTCGACATAGCAAGATTAAGTAAGCATCATAGAGTATTTGAGTGGTGTGTAGTATCTCAAGCTATTAGACTACACATTTGAAACTCTTCTTTAGGTACTGATTTGATTTGTAGTCGTGTTCACTAATGTTGTAATGGACAAGATTTTTGGAACTCTATGTTATCTGGTATTTTAATATCATATGTGTAGTCAAGATCTATGCTTTATTCAATTGATAAAAAAGAATGCAAGATATCTAACTAAATGTGTACATTAATTGTAATTTGTTTATTGTGTGGAGTTAATTATAGTGTTTAAATAGCATGCACATTTTTTATGCTTTTAAATTCTAATTATAATTTATTTTGTGCATGGACTTAATTATATACAATTTTTTGATTTATTAACTAATTATAAGACAAATATTTATTGCTAGGTAATCAAACTAAATGAGGATATAATAGCATGCAAGGGATAATTTCTATAAAAAAATTAAGCCAGCTTCATATGGGTGTCAAAGAATTTTATATTTTATATTTTATATTTTATATAAAGAAGGTGATCTAAGTAAGAATAAAAATCATGTCTCAAGCAAGTATAATATGCTATCATTTAAAATTAAAAAATGGATTCACTTCAAATAATAGAATTAAATAAAAAATTTAAGATGAATTGTGATAGAAAAAATGCAAAAGCTTATCAAGTTATGTGAAGTATCAAGTCAAGAAGAAAATATTATAAAAAATGTCTTTTAAAACAATTGAAAAGATTACTTGTTCACATTTTAAGAGAATGCAACTTCATGCATTCTAAGATATCAAAAACCAATAATTTCTATTATTTGTTTTCTTGTTCTTGAACATTTTTTGATGATGGAATAGGAAAACCCAACAACTCATACATGCCATTATTTTGATGATCAATTTTAGGCCTCGATGCATCTTAAAAGAACCCTATTATTATAATGTGCTCAAGTTATCAAGTATTAGAAATTAAACAATTTGAGATCTGGCATAAAACTTAGCCTCACTAATTATTCAAGTTTTAAGAATTAGAAATTACACAATTCTAGGTCTAGTGCAAAACTCAACCTCACTATGATTCTAGATTTAAAACCTACCAATCACATCTACACATCCATTTTCATGTCTATTTTCTTTTAAGAATCATACCCAAGAAGGTGGATATTACTTGTAACAAAATAATTAATATCCTTACTTTTTGGATTAATTTTTAAAATTTGTAAAAAGAAACTAAGAATGGGTATATTATAAAATACTAGTCATCTCAAAATAAAGAAAAAAAATGATGTGAACACTAGTAACACAAATGGTTAGAGAAATCAAACTTATTGAAAACGGTTTAGTGAACTCTTAAGTTATTTCTAAGTAAAGGCTAATGTGATTTTTATAGACATGGGGATCCTGAAATGCATGTATAAAGTTTCTAGGAACTAGATCTAGAATAAAATTCATCCTAAGATGCCACAACATGAATAAAAAATATAGTATAAAATAAACAAAAATTATGACTAAAATAACAATGGTTGCAATAATGGGCCTGTTGGTGATAGTCAAACGTTAAGGTTGGCCATGAGGTTTGGTCCTTAATGGCTTGCCTCCAGGAATCATTGAAATAAATTGGCATAGTAATAATGATATTTTTTCACCAAGTGGCATGGAAAGGCCTTAGCAATCTCTTTCATCTTGTTAATTACCATGGTCCAGAAAACTCATCTTAATCAACCTCTTGGTGTCGAATACAGTCTTAACTAGATTCATAGCCATTGGTTTTTGGCAACATGATTGATGAGCCACTCCATCTTTGGGAAGGCCACATATGAGGGATTCACTCGTTTCCCCTCATTATTGGTCGTGATCTTAATGTGATTGTGTTTCCAAACTCCCATGCAATTGTAGGTCACCCAAAGGCCAATTCTCATGATATTTCCCTCTATTTTTTTCATCATGCCTAGACATTTCAAACTTTATGCAAACAAACTATAAACCATAGAAAATACAACAAAGCAACAAATTGCAAGAAATAATACTTGAGACTATTTTTTATAAACATGTTCATCTTGAATGTCTTGTGTAAGTTGTTGGGTGGAAACAAGTGAATCTCCACTACTTCATAGATAATACATGAGGACACAAGGCATAGAGATTCCTAAAACATTTTAGAGCATCATAATGTGTTCTAAACTTTACTATCAAATATGCAAACTGTTACAATTATTATTTTTAATTCTACTTTGCAATTGAATTATTGAAAAACTCCAATTATAGTTTTTTTTCCAGTCACAAATATAAATTTATTTGAAAACAATACGACTACACATCACAATCATATATTCATTTTAAATTATATGATCAAGATCTTTTTTTTTTTAATCCTTTAACCTCCATCATTAATCTATACAATTCATCTAGTGCTCCTAATTAAAAACACCTATTAACATAATAAAAAATGATTTGACAATTAATTAGTATTTTTAATTAAAAATAAATGATTGATATTAGATAAATTAATTAAAAAATTCCATTTCATACTACTACGTGCTTTCACTAATCTTTGTCTAAGGAGTATAATTTAATAATTTAATAAGAATTGTGTTGACTGATGATGGCATTTACTCAAGAGCATTTATTTACTAAGTGTAATATTTTTTTTATTTGAAACAAACTTGAGTATGCATCATATATTTTTTCATGAGTCATGTTAACTATTTTCAATAGCATGTCTGCGGGTGATCCCATAATAGTGGTTTATAATTTTTGACCAAATTGGACACTGAAATTATTATTTTTAACTAAATCTTCACATTTGGGCACCTATAGCAGCTAACTGTGAGGAAATTGAAGATGATGCAAACTACAGTCTCGTGACATTTTGTTTGTAGATTCTAAAAATATTTTTTTCAAAAATTTTGGAATAAGATTACACTTCTTTTTCCATCTCCCACAAAAATTGGTTTTTTTCAGAAAGCAACATTTTTAAAAAGTGACGCACACCGTATAACACATAATTTTTTTTCCATGAAGGATAAAATTATAATTCTTTTGAATTTAGATTTGTAACTACAATATCTAGTGTGTCCACTTGCTTAGATATTTTTTCTTTAATCAAGTTTCGAAGTCAAACCAATTACAATTTAGACATAGTGTGACCATATAACGCGTAACTTTTTTTGTATATATCAAAATTCAATCTTTTTTTGTTGGATCAAGGACTTCAATATCTAGTGCACTCATTATTTTCATTTTTTTTTTATAATATGCTATTTTTCCACATGTGCAAAACAAAGACCTTCATTTTTGATGAAAAACCTATGTTTAATAAAACTAAAAAATAAATACATAATAAAACCAAAACATATTAAAATTATATTAATTTTATAGCTCGTTCCAAGGACTACCTGATTCCAGTTGGGTTTGTGAAGACTCCTCCATTTTCATCCTCAACCTGAGCATCAAAGCGTAAAAATTTAGGTTTTTGTGTTTCGGGGGGAGAATGAGGAATAAGGGGGGTTCATACGAACCCCTAGGGGTTCGCTTGAACCCTAGTTCGAGTGAACCACCCTTCAATAAGCATTTCCTTTTGTTTTTTTGGGTAGGAAATGTGGGCCTAATAATTAATAGGTTCGCTCGAACCCTAGTTTGGTTGAACCCCTTTTGGGTTCGGTCAAACTTGTAGGTTCATTCAAACCCCTAAAACCAATTATTTTTCCATGGGGTCATTTGTTCTCAGTTTTCCTTCCTCCATCAAATTGTAAACCACTATTGTGGCTTCACCCCTGCATAACCACATATTTGTTCATATATGTGTTCTCACATAGAGTATGGCAAAGGTTCTCCACCATCTTATTGTCATGCATTATATAATATGATGTACATATTAATATGCAGAGAACTAGTAAATATATTAAACAAAATAAAATTATAGAACTCTATTACAATTATATTTAATTAGCAACCTTTAATTTAGCTCATGTAAAGGTATATATAGATTTTTTTTGTTAGACAAAATATTACATTTTTGGTTTTAAGTATTTTCATGTGGTAATAAATATTAAATGTATGTGCATTTTTCAAATACAAAGTATTAAATGATTTAAGTAAAAAATGTTTTCAAAGAAAATTATATAATTTTATGAATATCATTATAATGATAGTAGTAACATTTTTTGAATATAGAATTATCAAGTGGTTCTTGTTGGAATTGAATAAAGTGAATGTGAAAGTATGTGGTTTACAGGAGAAGGTTGTCCAAACAGATTTAGGCCAACAAAGATTGGAGATTGAAGAGCTTAAGAAAATAATTTTGGATGTTGAGAACTTTGTCAGTGAAATTAATGTTTATGTTCTCCACATTCAAGGACATTGAGAAATCAGTTCAATAGATCAAACTAGCATGGAAAATCTCCTTAAAATCAGTCAGTGCTCAATAAAGAGAAATATGGAAATTTTGAATTTATTTTGATAGAAAAATTAAGAGAATTGGGAGAAGAGCAAATGGTTGATGGGAATTTGAGTAAGTTGAAGGATATGCTGGTCAAAGAAAAGGGTAAAAATATGGTGATGGAGATTGATAAAAGTCCTAGTGCTTGCACCTAAGGGAAAAAGAAGAAGACCTTCGAAGAGGAAAAGGAAGAATCGCTTACCCTAGTTAATAAACACTATGACCAAGAATTGGAGGTGGAAGACACCCTTAAGAATATGAAATAGACTACTGTTTAGTTTCTTTTTGCTTTGTTGTTGTCTATTTTGTTACTTTTGGTTACCTATGGTTTTGTTGCTAGTTGGTTGTGCCTCTACTTAATGTAGTAGCATTTTTGTAACTTGGGCTTTCAAGTCCCTTATAAAAACCTTTTTTTCCTATTAATCAAAAAGATTTTTGAATAAAATTTATGTTATATTATTTAAATATAAATTATAGTAATAGAAATTTAATTAAATGGAAATTCAAAAAATTCAATTTTAGTTTGGAATAAAGGTACACAATTCAAGAGCAATAGGTAATATTTTCATAGAAAAAAAGATAAATCATGTAGGTTGAGTGATAGTGGTGTGTGTTGTCAAAGTATGTGTTAGCACTAATGAATGCACCATCATGTTAATGGTTAAAGGAACAAGACATACAAGTTGACCTTGAGGTTCATCCAACTCCTTTTGAAATGATGTTGTCTCAATCACCATCTGAAGAACTTGGGCATGTAGTTATACATGTTGACATGTTGAAGTGCTTTCATATTAGTAGGTTACCTGTCATAGTGCCTACCAAAAGAACTTGGATTTATATATTCAATGTTGTTTTTTTCCTCTATCAAATATTCCATTGAACTAGCTTTGCCTTAGGCTTACATACCTAGGCATACAAGGAAGTGGTGTAGCCAAGTAGTAGAAGGATGAAATTTAATGTGTATTGGTCTACAAGTCATAAGTATAGGTGGTGTAAAAGTAGCAATATGAGTAACCTCTATCTCAATTTGAAACTATAGGGTATGAACCTTAACCTTTAAAATTCATATTGTTACATGGTTATGCTCAGTGTATAAATCATTACTCCTTAGCCAAATTTTTCATGACTTCCTACTTTTATTTAGCCTCTTCCTCTAAGTGTGTTGCTTCAACTATATATGTCGAGAACACAAATAGGCCAATTAAACTTCCAACTCCTCAATAATGCACATAAGGAAGACATAGTGATCAAAATAGCTAGTATCAATTATTATGAGGTGTTAAAGAGCTTTCCAAGTGAATTTAGGTCAAGCTTATAAAATAAATTGGTAGATGGTATGAATGTAATCAACGAGAATGTACACCAAGTGAATTCCTTTGATTCACTAATAGGGCCATCTAGCTTGACCTAAATTTTGAAAAAATGATAAATATATTTGATTGGTCATGTGTTATAGAGTCACACTGCAATTTAGACTCCTCTTAAGCCTTATGAATCTCCTCCAACAAAATAATCAATTTGACTTGGGTGTATGCCACCTACACTATAGTAGTTCCATCACATATTGCTTGCATGAACATACCTACTAATTTTCTTCAAAATCCAAATCATGGAATGCATCTAAAGGATAGTAAGATCCTTGTCAACTAGTGCCTTAAGAATTATGGAGAACATAACAAGACCGTCCTCATTTTTTACAATTACACTCGGTCCAACCATTAGAACAAACACCACATAAATTGTGTACATTTGTATTTGTAGTTGAGTGCAATATTATCATGCACCAAACAAAACCTTTAAGTGACAATCAAAATATTAAAAAATTGGCATAAGTATATTCACATTAAAAATCGAATTATTTCTACAAAATCTATTTAAAAATGTACTAAAAATGTTGTAGGAAATTGAATAAAGTTTATGAACTACTATTTTTTTTACTTTTTAAAATTGATTTGGTGAAAAAATGATATTTTAATGAGGTATTACTAAAATTATGGAAAATAAAATAAAAGTAGTTTTCATTTCGACTACTTAATTATGAAGAAAAATAAAATATTTTTTCTTCAATTATTAGATATAAGTATTTAGACATGAATGGATTTCATGCACATGTTGTGTTTGATTTTTTAAATAAAGGATTATTTACACAAATTTTTCACATTAAAAATTATTATTTAAAAACAACCTACTTTGGTTAGAAGAACATGGTTTTTCTAAGCATATAGCATATTAACCCTAGAGTGTGGTGTCTTTTGGAATTAAAAAATGATACACAAATTGGAAGTTAGGTGAAAGTTAAAATTTGTCACATTTTTATAAAGGAAAAAACCAACACTAATCTAACATTTTAAATTGAATCATTAGAAAGTGGTCAACATATAAATTTTAAATTTTAAATGAATATAAAAAATTTAATATATATTTTTTATTTTATTAAAATTAAAATTAAAAATTTATTTGAATGTTTTTTTTTGTAAAATTGATACTGCAATTTAGTTCTTGATAAAAATTTGAAAAATGATATTAAGTGGGACATTATTTTTTATATAGTAAATTTAATTATTTTCCTTCAATTTTTTATTTATTTATACCTTGAAACTTTAGTGCATGCATTATTTTGTCTAAAAGAGAAGACAACAGACTAATAAGGAAACAAAAGAAAAATGTTTAGAAACATAAAAATAATATATGGTAAGTGAGGACAAGACAATTAACAATATAAGATAGAGCATACCACGAAGGAAGAAGAGATAGATAAGGAGGTCAAGAATAAGAAGAAATATATAAAATAATGTTGATTTAGAATGTCTCCCATACTATTTACTTGAGGTTCCTCATACCAAGTAAATAAGGAAAGATGAAGAGTCTTAGAGTCTTTACTGCTATGGAGTTGTGACATATCATTGAATTATGATCTGCAATTAAATTAGAACATCATACCTTTACTAATAATTTGGAGATGTTAATAGTAAGTTAATATGATAGGGGTTTCTATACCTAGCTATAGATAGATTAATCTATTGGAAATTTGATTGTCATTGAGGTCAAAATGGGCACCTCATTAGCTTAGAAGGAGATCAAAGTGATATCAAATGAGGAGTTGTTGTTTGAGGTCAAAAGGGCTTCATAACGGATGTTAGGAAGAAGGATTCATTGGCCTTAGGGTGTAATTTCAGCAAGCCTTGAAGAGTTGAAAAAGTTCGAGCATCAGGCCTTACCTTGCATCATTTGCTAGAGATAAAAGAGTTAATCATTTTTTAGCTAAGTTTGATTGGGCTTCAAACTTCGAGCTTGAGGATTACTCTCTATTGCAAGAGATCAAACTTCAAGCTTTGGCCATACCTCTTATTGACTGCCTTGAAAGAAATGAAGAATTTGGTGTAAGTACAAAAGGTTTTGAACATCGGGCTTCGGTCATACCTCATATTGAATCCCTTAGCGAAAGGAAGGAAGAGTGTGCTAAGTTTGAAAGGTTTCAGACATCGAGCTTTGGCCATACCTCATATTGATTGCTTAAAGTAAAAGGAAGTTCGCATGTGTTAAGTCTGAAAAGTCATCAAGCATTGGACTTCAAACTTAAGGCTTACCATATGATGAATCACGCATTGACATTAAGGCTTACAACTTAATTGAATGTTAAGTATGAAGGATGAGGGAGACCTGGACCCCAACACCTGAAATGGTGTCAGATTTTGCGGGTCAGTGTTAAGGATTATGCCAAGTACCGAGAATGTTAAAAAAGGGGTATAATGAAACCCCGAACCTCGACACCCAAAATGGCTTCGGTGTTCGCAGATCTGGTCTTAAGGCTTAAGCCTAATTAGTTTGTTAGTATGTAGTAAGAAGTATGTTTAAGGTTTGACACCTGAAAGGGTAAGTTTGATGATGCTCGCAAAGGTTTATTTTGGACATTACAGGTCAACTTTGAGGTTTATGCCTTAATATTTTGGAAAGAAAATAGTAAGAAGAAAGCCTGAAGGTTGAAACCCAAAAGGAGTTTTAAGGCTTGTGAAAGAAACATTCGAGCATCGTAGTTTGATAGGAAGACTTATGCCTTACCAAAAGGATGGTAAGTGGCAAGAGTTAAGGGAAAACCTTGACACTTGAAATTGTTTCAATGTTTGCAAGCTAGAGTTAAGGCTTATGCCTTAAAACATGCAACAAAGTAAGGGGTAAGAGGTAACCCTGAACCTCGACACCCGATAAACTCACACATGTTTCAAAGTTTGTTCTTTGGTGTTTTAGAGGTTAGTGTGCTATTTTGCAATGGTGCAAAGGAAGGAAAATGGTAAAGGGTGAGGCCAATGGTTGAACCTCGATAGGTATAAAAGAGCTTCAAAAATATGTGTTCGAAATTGCGTGTTAAGCTCTGCAAAGCACTTCAAATAGGAGGTAAGAGGGATTAGCAATCCCCAACCCCCAACAAGCATGACAGATGGTAGAATTCCTCCATTCTGCAAAATGCTTGTGTTGACTTGGATTGACCAACATAGGTATGTGGGTGAGAAATACATGGAAAGCATCGTTTGCACAACTAATTCACATCATTGTTGTGAATCATTCTGATAAGGTGATGTCAACATAATGGTAAGATCATCTGCACAAATCTAGGTGAAGATCTACAACCAACATTTAAAGCCTATCTAATTTTATGGTGGTGGTTTAAATGTCATGATGATTAAGTGATAACTGTCTAATCATGGTACTTTTTGATTCTCTATCAAAATGATGTTGTCTATCTATTAGCGAATGGATTGGCCTTTCTTAATTTCATTTACATTTGATAAATTTAACATCTAATTGTGTTGATTTCTGCATATTTGTATTTTTATGTTCACATTCACTTAGCAAATAATTCTCCATGCATCACTATTGATATTTTAAGGAAATATCTAGAAATACCATCGTGTCCCTCTATGGTTACAATATTTATTCCTTTTACTGCTTTCAATTTTAATAAGGCATCCATACAATCAGCATAAAAGGAGGTTTTTGAAACCTTGTCAGAGACCGACAAAGGTTTCAAAAATTTTGGTGAGTCCTAACATCGAACACTTTCTTTTCAACATGCCTTAGTCTTTTTCTTTCATAAAAAAACTTTCTGAAGGTTATAAAAACTTTAGTACAGATTGATAGTATATTAAATTTATCACATAAGTCTTCCATACAAGATATCAGTATCGGGGAAGGTTTCCTCAACTTTACCAAATATTGGAAAACACAAATAAAGAACTATAGAGTGAAATAAAAAACTTAAGGTGTCAGCAAGAAAGAAATTTATAGTAACCTTATCGATGACTACCAAGGTTTATAAAACTCAGAAAAATACCGATGAAAGAAAGGTGTCAATGAGAAAGGGAGTTAAAATAACCTTATCAGTGATCCCCAAGCTTTATAAAATTTAGAAAAATACCAATGACGCCAATAATTAGAAAAATTTAGGAACAGAGACAAGTGGCAGTTTGTGATTACATCATATGAGCTCTTCACATTATAGAAGGCATTCTTCAGGTGCAAGGAATAAGAGCGATCTATGCAATGGTAGTGGAGTATGACATCAGGAGGGACATGTGAAAACTATACATTTCATCGTAGAAGTTATATGCATCATAGTTTACATTCTCAAAGTGAAAATCATTTGTGTGATAGGAAAAATGGTAGTGATGAGCATGGTGGGTCCTCTATTTAAAATGAGTGATGAAGCAATAAGAGGTTGCGTGTTCAGAATGATAGTTGAAAAGTATTTATTGTTGGTGGAGGCTATATACATCACATTTATCTTCTCTTCAGTGCAAATAAAGTTGCAATGAAGTGAAAGGAAAGCAAGATAACAACACATGTCTAGGGTGATAGATGGCAAAGGTCCATTGCATTATGCAACTCCTTTTCATCGTGAAAATGGTTTTTGATCTTGAAGCATAAAAGTAATAGGCAATATGAAGCGATTGAGATCTACAGTCAGAATTAAAGCAGGTTAAATAAGATGGTGGTATTTTAAAGAAATATAGGTAATTGAGATTCCCTTGATCATGGCACAAATTTCAAGATTGATTGTCTACATTCAAAGGCTAGATTATGTCAATGGCTAGGCAAAGGGAGCTAAGGCACAAAAAATGATATGGACTAGCTCCAAGCGACATTCTTGTAGAGGAATGAAGGAAATGGATCCCACCAAGACCATAAAGGTCAGCTATGTAAGCTAAGGGAGGTCAATCATACAAGAGGAGGGAATTTAATGCAAAACAAACCCTTGATTGTAAAATGCAAGAAATGGTAGGTGTAATGAATTTGGCTAGAGGTGCATAGTTCGAGGTGGGGAAGCTTGACAATGAAGAAAAGAGGGTGGAGTTCTTTTTTTTTATGCAAGAAGGATGATGAGATATTTGGGGAGAAAAAGGAGAGAGAATGAAGCAAAAGAAAAGAGAGAAGGCATGGGGAGGCATGATACTTTTTCTCCAAGTAGTGGAGATTGGAAGGCACAGAATCACACTGCCATTTTAGATTTATTGTATGACTGAAGTCCCTTATGTTTTTTTCATGGAGGACAAAGGAATTGTGGAGTAGGATCAAAGGCCCAAGACCCCATCTCAGGCCCTTGGAGAACATTTATGCAGGTATGGAGGTCTATCTTTAGCTGGTTTTAAGCATACTCACTTGGTATTTTATACGTGTGGATGCATTTGTATGTTGGACCCTATCATGTGTATTGGGGGCATTAGTTTTTTTTTTACTATTGTTTATAGTGGGGGTAATAGATGGGAATTTCTATTTATACCCAAATCCTATCTATGGGTGTTCTAAGAGTGTGTTTATAATTTTGGCTTCCATCGACCATTCTATTAGTCTCAAGCGAAACCCTTGTTCATAAGCCATCATATGAAAATTTTAATGTTATCCCTAAACAAATAGAACTTGGGTTTCTACGTACTTATTGGTCTTCAAACACCATTAATAGTAATTTATATATATATTTTTATACATAGTGACTGGTAAGAACAATGGGTGTTGGAATGCCTTGTTCAACAAAATTTGAGTATCCCACTCATGGCACTATTTGATAGTTACTTAGATAAATCTTGTCTTGAAATACTATTTTATATTATCTAAGTGGAAGACCCCATTTAATCATCATGGGGCTAAAATATTTCTTTCTTAGGGGTTTGGCTAGAGCCCATGAGGCTTCATGATGCCAATATGGTTAGGTGGAAAGCATGTTTAATTCTCTTAAGTTATATCATTGTTCTTACTAATCTTGTGGTTAGAGATGTTCACTGAAAGTTTCACTTAACTAGGATTGATACCTTGAAGAGAATAGATATTAATTCCAAATATTAAATTTTTGTGTATGCGTGATGTGCATTGCTTATGAATAAAATGTCCTTATAAAATTTGTGGATATCTTGAAAGGATTCTTAGGATGGAACAAGATCCTTAGAAAGTAAGCAGTATGGAATTATAAATCCAATATTAAATTTTCCTAACCTTAATGCTCTATATATTAGAATTTAGAAAGGGAATAATATTACAAGATGCCCCCAAATATTCTTTAACCACTTATCAATCAATAGAAGTCCGATAAGGGAAATATAAGATATTATGGCCAAGATCCCTATAATACATTCTTATGTTAACACACGGATTCAACTCGTATTATGCATGATGGAGTTTTGTCAAATTATTAGGGATCAATTCTATACTCTTATGTTAAGATATTCTTAATGAGTTTTTTTATCCCCGACTTCACCTAAGTGGGTAGCATTTGACTGTGAAATTGGCTAGGGAAAGGGACTCTAGAAAGGGTTGCATACCCACTCATTTATTTTATAAATTAAAGAATAGGGGCATAGGTGAATTGGAGTAGATAAATGTGTTTGACATATGTCAGTGTTATTGGGTTATGAGTGTGATTGAGGTAGAGTCATCTTTGAACCTAAGAGTTCTACCCCTTATGTTAGTCAACCACTTGTGTATGATGGTTGAATTGTCTAGAAAGATTCAATATGTGAATTGTCTTATTAACCTTTCACCCTGTAATCTTATTAATGTTATATAGTGACCTTTGTATGGTTTGGATTAAAACCACAACTTCAATTGTAATCATCTATTCAAGATATGATATGGTCAACTTCTTCCTAAATCATACTTGGTTATCTAATTTGGCTAGTGGCCCTTGAGTAGCATTGCAATTGAGATTGTTAACCATTATTCTTGTAGGAAAAAGAGAAGTTGGTAGATTAACTACTATTGGTCATTTTATGTATTTTCTATATCATTGTGAGTTGTGATTCAAACCTTAGGTCAAATGTGTGATTGATGGGCAATCAAATATGAGTTGGGTAAACTCAAATTGTCGAACTATAGAGCCTTTGTGAAATATGTACGCATGACCATCAAAGATGAGCCCTTGAGAACTAGGTTTATCCCCTAGGTCTTGTTCTCTTATTTTTACTTTGAGATTACTATATATATATATTACTATTTAACATGTGACTTGAATTATGTTTCAGATTATTAATTAGTTAGCAAAATTAATTAAGACATTCTTAGTGATGTGGATTCCATGTCTCCACTTAATCTTGGCCATGATGGTCACATCATTTGTTTACCTAACCAAGTGTCTTGTAAATGAATGGTCAAATGTTGTTATTCTTTCATGAAGTGCATGTATAGGAAGTAGCCTTTTGTGAATTATGCGGATGTTTGTGATCAAAATTTGAAATTTTTGTTTTATCCTTAACTGCTTGTGGTGTAAAATTATGGGTATTACAAGATTAGATAAAAGAGTTCATGAAAAAAGAAAAAGAAAAAAAAATTCTTGTATTATTATTATCCCCAAACATCATTCTTAACACTGGACTATAGAAAAACAAGTCAAAATGACTTATCTATGTTGATTTAGAAAATGTAAGTAAGTGATTTCTTCAAAAGTAGTGATATGAAGGAATTACTCTAAATATATATAGTTGCAAAATAATTTTTCTATGCCACTTCAACTAATTCATTAATATTGAATATAAATACTAGTTGAATATACCAAATATTCATTCAAGACATTAGATGTTGTAATTAGGAGCTAGTTTTAGAAATAGGAAATTGGGAGTAGAGAGAATGTAAACGATGGATCATATTCTTATGGATTATGAAGTAGAAAAAATATGCGTATTATAAAAAATCAAATATTAAAAAGGAGTTTAACAAACATATGTAAAATTTAGAGGGCACTTTTATTCATATTATATCAATAGTTTGTCAATTGGCCATAATCTATTGTAACACAAAGGACTTGGATTGATAATCTAGAATGTGAAATTCTTTAGGTATCAATGACTTATAGTGTGATGACTAGTCTAGATGATTCCTAGAGATAAAAATTAGACAATATGTATTCCTAATATCATTTAGATAATGAATGAATAAATATTAATTTATATTACATTAATAAAGGAACTTAATGAAATAGTCAATAGTCACTTATCACAATTGATAGTTGTTCTCTTGGAAGTTCAATAGATAGTCCCATATCCTATAGAAATTTATAGATCACTTTTCATGGAGAGATTCATGTTGACATCATAGTTAATGTGTAGCTCATATAGAAAGAGAAAATTTATTAGGAGTAGCTACAGGTATATTTTACTTTCCTAGGTGACATAGGTTTTGTATTTTTATCAAGCTTTGGGTGTTGAGTCAACATAGCACAATTTTTTTAGACAACCAAGTACTAAATTGTATAGCAAAGATATGTTAGATATATTTTAGTGAGAATTATGTAAGTTCTAAATATATTTTGTTGGAAAGATCTTGTAAATATTTAGGATAAGACATAGATTAAGCTCTAGTGGGTGATGTTGGTATGAAATGTGGTTGACATGATAGGAAATGTAAGATTTTTTTAAAAACAATAAAGGGTGTTAGCATTCTACATGAGCAATCACATTATGTTACATGAGCCCAAATGGCCCCACCCTTTTAGGCTTAAAATTAAATTGGATGACCAATCTTGAGGGTTGGACTTCTATTGAGCCTCCCTTATTCATGTTTTTATATTCAATAATTATTTTAAACTTTGATGTCATCAAATTTATTCATTTTATAATAATATTTTATGAAAAACCCATCAAAATCTTGATTTTCTTTTTAAATTTCTAACTATATATAAAAATTCTATTTTAAATACATTGATATATTTATATTTATTTATTTTTACTAATGTCTTCATTTTTCTCATATATATATGTATTATTTTTTCTTTTTAACTTTTGATTCACTTATCATAATTTGAATAAATTTATATAGGATTATTCTATAGTTTATCCTTTACACGTCCTCAAAAAAATTACATGTTCAATTATTTTTATGCAAGTTGTGTGGTACTCACACTCAACAATTTAGTTTTCAAGATGAATCCACTTCAAATATTACCAAAAGTAAAATAAAATAAATATAAAATGTACGCAAATTCCAGTACTTAGTCTTGACCATATTTAAACAAACTTGTTTTAAAAAAATACCTAGTGCAACAACAAAAAAAGGCGATGCACACATAGAAAGCTATGTTATATTTTAGTGATAAAAAATTAGAAAAAGTTGTGAGCTCAATATTTCTCTCTCTTAACCATAATCTTTTATAAAATCCTTAATAGTTTGGAACGACATTCTAAGTTCTACAATTCTTGTTTTTATAACATATTCAAGTTTTGAGTGTATGTATCTCAAAGTATTCACCCAAAAGTTTAAGTTTAGATTATTTTAGTAAAAAGGTAAATACCGTAAGTAAAGTAACTAGGTGTGAAAAAGATCTAAGAGGAATTTTTTTATTGAATTAAGAATGTTATTACAAAGTTCTACTAACAAATAACATTATGAGAAACAAAAAAAAGTTTCTTAGTTAAGTAATATATCATGTTCACACCAACAAGAGAAAGCAATTATTTTTTAAGGAACTATCTATTTCGCAATATTGATGTGCTAAAACACATAGCAACATGGAGCGTGTTAATATATAGACATAAATGTATAAGCTTGATTAATAACTAGTCAACTCCTATTATCAATAAATAATATTGAAAAACACAACAAATAAATATAAAAATAACTATAGAATAAATTATTATGTAGATCTATTGACCTAATCTATATAATACTTTGTAATGACATCAATCAATTTATTTTTCACAAATGACCTAAGATTATAAAGAATATAACAAAATACATTGAAAAATAAACTTAAAATATACGTATGAAAAAATTAAAGATTAATATAAATAAATGTATTTTATCCCTTACACATGGCATGGGATAATAAGACTGGGTATTATGTAGGTGTGATAATAACGATGAAAACATTGAACTTTTCTATAAATCTAAAAATATTGTCTCACATGCACTATGACCTTAACAATTCAATTTGCCCGTGACATCTAAAAGAGCCAAAATTTAATCAAAAAAAATAAAAAAATATAAATAAAAAATAATATAATATAAAAGATGTGAAGTGTGATATAATGGTTGGGGAAGATTCCTAGGTGATGATCGAATTCAAATAAAAAACAAACCTGAATTTCATGTCCATTAAACCTTATAAGATATTAAAGTATTATTTCTTGCAATTCGAAGCTACCTAGGAAAAGTATCATTTGCATCATAGGCTTTAAAGTAATTTTAAATATAAAATTCTCATCTTGAATAGTTTTTTATATATAGATGGTTAAGTTTAGAAGAGCTTAGAGGGTATAGGATACAAATTATTTTCTCACATTTATTTAATTTAGGTTTAATGGTAGTTAACAACTTAATAAGATTTAGAAAATAAAAGTTTGAGTATTAAATAGTTAAGAGAGAACAATGTGTTTATTTAATTTTGGTGTAATATTGATTTTGTTGTCGAGGTTTATGTTATTGAATATAAGATTATGTCCTTTAGTCTAATTTTGGATTAGGATGACTATATCACATCCATAAATCTATCTAGGACATGCAAAAGATCATCATCAACATATTTCTACTTATTAATCACCATTCATTTATATAAGATATATATTTGTTATTGATCATTCAATACACTGTGATATAGGATAATCTAAATATGGAATAATATAATGTGTGTGTGAAAATAGGCATTACTTATCTAGATTAGATTTATCTAGTGTCTGGTAGACCTATTCACACTAGCTTAAATGTAACTACACGTTTTGTTGTCTCACCTCATAAACACATGACACATGTTCTAACACTTGTCCCAAGTGTTCTACATGTGTAACACTCCTAGAAGTTTAATCGAGGTTTCACTCTCACTTTCCTTATTCCTCCTTGTCCTACATATATAATGAGTTCATTGTATATTTCTCATATATTTTTATGATATTTTTTGGTTTTTTGTATGCATGATCATTTGTGGAATTTCTTGGATATTTTTTCATTCTATTGGTTATTTTTTTAAGAACCAAACTGATCTCTAGAAATACCTATGGATTTTTCCATTTCCAATTATCAGTACTTCTAAAAGGATTGGCCAACGAACGAATAGAGGCTACAAAACTTCTATTCCTACTCTTCAGGCTCTATGAAACCCGGGAGGGTGATCCCACAATGTATACTTAAACACCTTACACAATTACAATCAAATACATTGCCAATAACAGATGTCTCTCATAAAACCATTCAATAATATGCATCAAATAAGTTGGTAGCTTATTTATCAACGTCATATATATTGAGCATGATAAAATGGAATTTTAACACAAAACAACAACAATAGTACCCCATTGAGACTTTATGATTTAAAGATTGAGTAGCTAATGAATCAACACTGAAAATGAACCACAAACACTCTACATGAACCAATGCCTTTATCCTAAGCACAAAGTCAATATCACTCTATGTGACCTGATAACAATTTAAACAGTAGCACCTATAACCTCAATAAATCTTGCATTACAACATTTATCTATGACGTTCATGATTATTACTACTTACAAATATCCTAGCACACAATTCTTATAAGTCATTAATCTCACACAAGCACTTACATCAATTCATTGAATCAATAAGCAAGCATGAAACTAAACATCTATCAGGCAATGATAGAGATGAATGAAAGAAATCCTGGATTATTTTCACTCATAATTCATAATATGCATACAAGGAGAGACAATAGCCATGAAACTGATATTACTCTATACTATAAATGCTATATTGTTATCATATTTACATGCATAAGTATGAGCTCCAAAAGAAACTTAGGACAAAAACTCTAAAACTTGCTTCATATTATCTTGACAACTTTAGAGTATTATCTCAAAAAATTTCAACTTCCGTGCTTTTGACCCTGAATTCCTTCTTATAGAGATGAAGGAGCAAACAAGCTTTAGGCCAAATAGCATACATGTCATGATTTCATTGGACCGCTTGTAACAATATTCCATTTTCAGTTATACTCTGAGCCTTCAGGTGGAGCAAATAAACATGAGGCAAAATTAACCTCAACTCTCTATAAAAAATAGGTCCCACCTCCAAAAACATCATTGGTTTGTTACAACAGTTTCAAGATATTCCCCATGCATGCAAAAATGCCAACCATGGAAGAATCAAAACAAAAAAACTTACGAAGCAAGACAAGGAAAGTAGAAAAAAGGTCAAAATTCATCCACATTAGCACCATGTGCTATTCATTTGAATTTGAGGAGAGAATAATATTCTACAATGTTATACCAAAAGCCTAATCTGTACTATATTCAGGCTATGTATTATTCTTCTCCTATCCATTATTTTCCTCATTGACTAACCCTTACATAGATTCATTATGTGTATTTCTCCAACCAAATGTTATATTCCTCCTCAATGGGCCATTTTACATTCAATAAATCCTGCACCTTAGTAATGTACTGAGAATATCCGACATCAATTAAAATCCTAGATTCTTTAACAAATATTTCCATCTTTGATTCAATTTCCACCATTGTGTCAATATTTGAATTGAGCAAGATGTAATCGGTGATAGAAAAAGTCATCATAGCTGCTCCAAGCATCCCTCCCAAATCTTTCCTCCAGCTATCAAATGGATATAATTCACCTTTTGGACTCAATATCTAAGGGATACCACATTCCTCCATCTCTTTAAATGTCTTCAACTTGATCTAGAGCTGTATACCTAACTTCCCATGGAAAGTAGTTATTTCATTTATTTAGTCAATGATTTGCAAAATGTCAGGAAAATTGGTGGGTGCCTCAAGGTCTTCATTCATTTTGGGCATCATTTCTTTCAAAGCATTTACCCTAGTAATCCAATTATTCCATTCATTCCTGAAGGCCTCTTGTACTTGCAGATACTTTGTATTTTCCTCATGAATATTCTTATAAGTGGCCCAAACATCATTAGCCTTGTGGACCAACTTGGTCACCCTATACTTCAGCACATCCTCAAAAAATTCATTTGCCACCTTGACTATTTCAAGTTTGGCCTGCTTGATATTTTCCTTCTCAACAGTTAACTTACCTTTCAAATCATCAATTCTTAAGGCCAAAGTCTCCCTATCTTGTGTAGACATATCAAATGAAGAAGAAGATGGCTAAGTTATTGTCTTCTGAGTAGCCTGAATAGTGGACTTCATTTTATTCAGCTCAACCAAGGCCTTATTGTACTCTTTAACTAAAGATTCATATTTTTTTCTGAGAAATATGTGCAGTATCCACACTAAGCATTGCAGCATGTGCAGTTAACTCAACTTCCTAGATAGGAGTTATGTTAGTATCTCTTTTGACCACTAATGAGCCAATAAATTCTTCAATAGGCCTAGAAACATCATGCTTACTAGTATTTGGCGCCATCGACCAAATTGCAAGTGTATGCAACTTTGGACTACACCCAAAACCAAACACTTTATCCTCAAATTGATCTTCAGATATTAAAGCTTGAGGGTCTCTTCTCACTGCATCATATGTCATGGAAGCAGTGATAATACATCTTGGCAATATCATGATTCCACTATCCTTGACAATCTTTCTAGCCTTAGTGGGAGTAATGGCTGCAATTTCAGCCCCGATTTTCTCTTCCTCTACTTTCTCAGCTTCCTCCTAATGAGAAGGTTCAACATTAGCTCGAGCTTATTCAAGTCTCTCTTTTATCTCCTTACTCCATTGTTGAATCGTAAACTCCTAAACTTCTTCGGTCTACACAAATTTATCATCATCCAAAAATTCATGACACTCCCTAATCCTAGGATCATCATCATTTTCTCTGTCATATTTCCATTTGGCAATCCTGTTAGGAGGAACATCTAAAATATGAGCTTCTTCAATATGGGGAGGAGGAAATTTCTGATCCACTTCCCCATTTCTTGGCACATGTTTTTCCATTTGTTCTTCCTTAACTTCTTGAACATCTACAAGCTGTTCTGGGATATCCATAGCTTCTTGTTGTTGTTGGTGTTCCAGGAGAACCTGTGCTTTATCAAAAACCTCCTTTACCTTTACCTTAAACTCACCAGACTAATAATCCCTTAACATAATGAAGGCTCTTTCCAAGAGGTTTGCAATTACACTGTATGGACTCATGTAAAAGGCATTCCTTTTCTAATTTTTTCCTCAATGTTCATTATAGTTGTCCATTCTCTTTTCCTAGTCATGATAGCCTCATCACTTATCAAATTTATTAATACATCATATTTGTATAAGAACTCATGATGTATGACACCTAAGATTTTTTGTCTTCTTCTTCCTGCCACAAACCCCTCTAGATCAAAACTCTAATCTCATCAATAGGTATCCTGAGTTTATTTACGATGATGCCAAACTTTTCATACCCCTCGGGGGCAATGACTGTGAAGTAAGCAAAAGCACATTGGGGATGTACCATAGTGCCTTTTCTATTCTTTCTAAACATTTCATAATCCATGGCATCAATTTTCCACATGAGCTCTATGAAAGCCAATCTATTTGAGACATACAAGTGTAGACAATGAGGTGCCACCTTAGCTCCATAGGCCCTGATCAAAGAATATTCAAAATGTAGAAACCAGTCAACCCAATTATGTGTTGCTTTAGAGCCTAGTACATCTTTTGGGTGCATAAGATTTATGATCTCTAGAGAAATTTTGTGGATAGGTGCTACACCCAATGTCTCTAGAATACGACATCTTACAATATTAGCAAACAAGATGTAATTGGAATTGGAGCAATCCTGATCCTAGATATATGTCCACATTTGTACAGGTAGAACATTATTCTCACTGTCCTTAAGCTTCAAATTTAGTTTCCTTTTCTATTCATAATCACCCTCCCATAAGAGCATATGCATCAACAAAGAGTAATGGGGAAAAGACAAAGGGAACACCTCCTTTTTTAGATTGAGAAAATCCTCATGCATCCATTCAACAACAAAGTTGGAATAATCAAAACCAGTGTTTCAATTATGACCTTGTATATCCACTACCATCACCAATAAATTAGGAGCTATCCTAATCTCAAAGTCTCGATCCAGTACTTGATTTAAGAAATAATAAGTGTTTTTGAAATAATCTTCAAATTCTTCACACTCGAAAGGCTCAACATCCTTAGCATTGAATTTCTCCCTGCTCCTGTGTCGCACAAGCAGTCTCTCTTTGTATGCAAATTTTATCTTATCATACTCAGCATACAATTCAGCATGTCTGAACTTTGTAGTATAATTGGGATTTAACCCAAATGAATCTATCATCTTATCCTTTGTTACCTCCATAATTATATCACCATTTTCACTTCTGATTGTCCTATCAGTAGGGTTATAGTTCCTTCCCAGTTCCATCATTAAATCCACTTCTACAAACACATTCGGGACCACCAACTTTCCAAGGTTCAACCCCCATAAATAACATGCAGGCTTGCTAGAATTCCACCTATTGAAAGCATATTGGAACAATTTCCATCCACTTCGGGGTTGGAGTTTTTCACCATTTTCACTAGCATTATCTATCAACCTAGTGGTCATGACAACTTGACCTCTAGGCCTTTTACCAATTTGTGACCCTCCTTCTTTGACACCTCCAAAGGCCTCTTGCATAAATTTTTCCATTTCTTTCTTTGCACTTTTGGATCTAGTGCACGTTGCAGGAGTACTTGGTGAAGGGTTGGACACTGCCATTGGCTTAGACTTAACCTTGAAGATGAAGCATCCTAAGTTTTATGTCTTTTAACCCTCTTCTGTTTTGGTCTCCTTTCTAGTCTAACACTAGATTCATTAGGCTCTGGGTCACTCATGTTTGAAATTCAAATGGAACTAGGGTTTACAATTTCTTACAACCAAAAGAAACCCTTCACAATTATGACAGGACCAAGCACTACTACTGAATATGACACTTTTCTTCAAAATTTATACAGTGATTAATCACCAAATTGAAATTACCAGTAATGAACAAATAGACAACTCCCCCAATTTCCTATCAACTCTTTAAGGAATTCACCTCACTACTTCAATTAGAAGGAAATATCAGTTTTGCTTAACTAGGTGAAAACTATGTCATTCTGGTTACTAATAGCTTCTGGAGCTTGCCTCACAATTTCTTCAACTTCTAGTATCCCTTCCGCTAGCCAATGAATTTGAATGCATGATTAACCAGATATCTACTTTCTGTTACAACCAAGAGAGAGGCATGCCACCATTAATACTTGATAATAAGCTTGCCCGAGCGAACTGAAAATTAGTTGTTCAGGTTTAAACCCTAATCATTGATCCTTCAGCTTTAAAACTATATCAATGGTTATTAATTCATCTCACCACCTTCCTCTTTGCGTTATATGAAGTACTCAGGATTTTTCTACATTGTATCTTCATGTAGTAGTTATCACTTATCGTTGATTTACTTCATCCTCGCCCAGCTCCATCAATGATGCAAGTGTTTTATGCAATGAAATCGTAGTCCTTGGATCTACGACCCTTTCCCTGATCACGTTCATTTTCATCGCTCCTCGCTGATCCAACTTTGCACCTTGGATCCTATCAGTGATGGGAGATATACTGAAAGCATCATATTTGGACATATACACCTACATGAAAAATCAATGGCACAAAAGGTATTGCATATTAGTGAAAGAAACCTTTTAAAATAAGGAACTTTATCGCTCATCACTAATCAAAACTAAAGCTTTGAAATGGATCAACAATAAACAATAAAATATCAGGCCATAGCTCATCACTAATCCTCCTCATAAGATTTGCAAGAAATTGGCAATCTGAGAGACTATCATAATGTCATTACATATCACATATCACTAATCAAGAACGTAGCACTCAAAACAAATCTATGAGAAGTGATGCAATGGAAATTCATCTCCTCGCTCATTGTTAATTTGAAAAATCATTTCATAATATATTCACAATAGGCGATGAAAATAAGATCATAAGGATAGAGGTCATCACTCATTGCTATTACAATATTGAGGGGTCATAAACCATTATCAATAAGCGATCCCTCAATAATACTAAGAACCTCACTCATTGCTAATTTAGATTAAAAGTTCTAGCAACTATTCATGATGAACGATATCAAAGGGATACCACCTCATCACTCATTGTTGATTTAGAACATACACTTCAAAAGTGATTAGCGATGAGCGATAAAGATAAAAGGATGATTGAACTTAAGTGAAAACCTTTAGGCACATGCTCATAAGTTGTTTTAATGGAGGGGACTTTCTAGGATGATACGATAGAAAGGACTTAAGGATGCCTAAGCCATAATAATACAAAGGATGTAAAGTCCAAACAGGTCTTTAATACAAAAATTAAAACTCCTAGACCTAAGACTAGGGAACCGGTTACCAGACAATAATGATAAGTGGAAGAAATTTTAAAAATGACAAGCAATGGGCAATAGGGAATCAATAGCAAAATAGAAAATTACAAGTGCTTATGAAAAATGAATCATAAACCCTCATATATTAGTCCTACGTCCAAATGTGACAAGGGTGTTAAAATGGAACAAGAGATTTAAGGTTCCCTCACATTCTATTGCTACTTCAACATGGTATTAGAGTCGTGAATGGAAAATTCCTTTCACTTTTAGGAAAATATTGCACTTAGCCCTATCATAGGTTTCATAGAGCTAAAAAGGCATCATTGATGAGTATGGAAGGCCCAAATTAACTAGGAACACCTATCAAATCATTAAATTTTACCATACATAAATTCTATAATATTTTTGGGGGGGACGTATACTAGCAACCCTACAAAATCTTTGTGGTCATACAAAATCCATGTCTATATAGATTTTTTGTGATTTTTTTTCCTTTTTTTTGCAAAAGGGGTCTCAACTCAACCACCCTTTATAAATGTATTTGAGTAATTTTTTAGATTAAATTTTGGCTTTTTTGTAGACACTATGGTGACTATGATTAGTTTTTTTTGTCAAGTTTTGGCCTTGATTTCCCACCCTTGAAATTTCCAAGCCTCATTGGCCCCTTCATTTGGCACTATGATGACTATAATTGAATTTTAAGATAAAGGCGTGAAGTGTATTCATCCACCATTGGTGTCTCCTTCTAGTAATTCATATGGCCTTTAGAAACCTTGGTCTCTACAAAATATTTTGCAAATAATGCTCCACCACTATTTTTGAAGTGGTGTCTCTAAACATCAAGGGCACTTCACCCTCAAAGGAAGTACCCATAAGCCTGGGGCTTGGCTTTTTCAACACAAACCTTACCACAAGCCACCTCTAGCTCAACCTTCACCACTCTACATGGTGTTTAAATCATTGGTGACAATGGATTCTATAGGGCTTTCAAAAAAACTGCAAGGACCTATAGTTTCTTATAGCTTGTAACATTCTATGTTAATTTTAACACATAATATTTTATGTACTAGTGGTCACATTTCTACTACATGCTAGTATTTACCATTTAATGCTAATAGTTAGCTTAGTGACACTACTCAACTTTACCATTTCCATGGCAACAATCATAGGTGGTGCCACCCTACAACCATCCAATGGTGACCAACACTCAACTATCCCTTTCTAAATTCTCAAAAAAGTGGTTTTTTTCTTTTTTGAATAAATTTCACACCAAGGGGTCTTTTTCAAACTTGAATAGTCAACAAAAGATGGTTCTATTCACAATATAGTGGTGGAGTTATTATCCAAAATTTGTGTTATTTTTCACTATTTTTCACTTTGAAAGTCAACTTTTTTGTATTAGATTTTGACCTAACATAAATGTTAGAGTAGAAAGGTAATTTCTTAATTAATTATCTAATTATTAAGTCCTTTTTTACTCTAGCATTCTTAAGATTACTTAAATAATGTAATTTGATCTCAAATCATATGATTAGGACACATGTCATGATCTAATTTAATCATCACTTATGAGTTCTTTATTCTTTATCAAGGGCAATTCATTGTGTATTGTATCATTCTTCATTTTTTTTTGCAACAATAGAGCTCTCAGATTATTATAGTAAATCCATTTATTTTTGTTTCTTTTTGTGATGGGTGTTTGATTGTAGGTGATTATAGGAGCTATAGAGTTGAAGAATCAACTCCAATATGGTATCAAAGGTCCAAATCTATGGTTTCTTATCTTTTTTCTAAGATATCTAGCCTTAAGCATTCAAATTATGTATCTTAGAACAACATCGGCCTCACAATTTCACTCAAAAGATGTCCAAACCATTTTTTCATATAAGGTATGATAGGTTTCCGAGCAAGAAACTTTTTGAAGGTTTTCTTTGTTTCCAAAATATTGCCATTTTTTTTGTATAATCATATGGGGCCACCTCAATTTTTATGCCATTATTTTTAGTTTATATTAATTTTTTAGTTATTTCAATTTATTATCCTAAAATTGTGTTATTTTTCACTATTTTTTGCTTTCAAAGTCAACTTTTTTGTATTAGATTTTGACCTAACATAATATATAATATAAAAGATGTGAAGTGTGATATAATGATTGGGGAATATTCCTAGGTGATGATCGAATTGAAATAAATAAACATGAATTTCACATCCATTAAATCTCATAAGTTGCAATTTGAAGCTACCTAGGAAAGGTATCATTTGCATCATAGGCTTTAAAGTAATTTTTAATATAAAATTTTCAATCTTGAATAGATTTTTATATATAGATGGTTAAGTTTAGAAGGGCTTAGAGGGCATAGGATATAAATTATTTTCTTCACATTTATTTAATTTAGGTTTAACGGTAGTTATCAATTTAATAAGATTTAGAAAAGAAAAGTTGGAATATTAAATAGTTAAGAGAGAGTAATGTGTTTATTTAATTTTGGTGTAATGTTGATTTTGTTGTTGATTATTCAACATAATATGATATAAGATTATTTGAATATTAAATAATATAAAGAATTAATTAAGTTGTTTTGAGGTTTATGCTACTAAATATAGGATTATGTTCTTTAGCCTAGTTTTGGATTAGGATGACTATATATCACATGCATAAATCTATCTAGGAGATGCAAAAGATCATCAACATATCTCTACTTATCAATCACCATTCATTTATTAGATATATATTTTTAATAGATCATTCAATACATTGTGATATAGGATTATCTAAATATGGAATAATATAGTGTGTGCGTGAAAATATAATTACTTATCTAGTTTACATGTATCTAGTGCCTGGTAGACCTATTCACACTAGCTTACATGTAATTATATGTTTTGTTGTCTCACCTCATAAGCACATGAAACATGTTCTAACACTTGTCCCAAGTGTTCTACATGTGTAACACTATTAGAAGGTTAATTGATTTTTCACTCTCACTTTCCTTCTTCCTCATCCTACATATATAAGGAGTTCATTGTATATTTCTCATATGTTTTTATGATAGTTTTTGGTATTTTTTGTTCATGTTCATTTTGTGTAATTTATTAGATATTTATTTCATTTTGTTTCTACTTCAACATGGTATTAGAGATCTAAATAGCAAATACCTTTCAATTTTTAGTTGAATCTTTCACTTAGCCCTATCATATGTGTTATGGAGAAACAAAGGAATGATTTTTTAGTATGGAAGACCCAAATTAAGTAGGAACACTTGTAAAATCATTAAATTTTACCATTGAAAAATTTAATAATTTTTTGGAGGGGACCTATACTAGAAACCCTAAAATAATTGTGTGGTCATACAAAATCCATATTTATAAAAAATTTAGTTAAAAATTAATTTCTTTTTGCAAAAGATCTCTCAACTCAACCACCCTTTATAAATGTATTTGAATAGTTTTTTGGAATAAATTTTGGCATTCTTTTGTGAGGCTTTGATTTTTGAACCTTGAATTTTTCAAGCCTCGTTGGCCCCTTCACCTGGCACTATGATTGCATTTGAAGATAAAGGTGTGAAGTGTACTCATCCACCATTGTTGTAGCCTTGTAGCAATTCATAGTTCCTTTAGAAAACTTGGTGCCTACAAAATATTTTGTAAATAGTTCTCCATCACTATTTTTGAAGTGGTGCCCTAGCATCAAGGGCACTTCACCCTCAATGGAGTTTCCCATAATCCTAGTGTCTATCTTTTCCAACAAAAACTTTACCACAAGCCACCTCTAGCTCAACCTTCATCACTCTACATGGTGTTTAAATCATTGGTGAAAATGGCTTCTATAGGCCTTTCAAAAACCTACGTGGACCTATATATTTTATGACTAAGTAACATTCTATGTTAATTTTAGTTCACTTAAATTTTTTTGTTCTAGTGGTCATATTTCTACTAGTAATAAGTATTTATCATTTTATGCTAATAGCTAGGTAAGATACACTACCCCACTTTACCATTTCCATGGCACCACCCAATGGCTACCAACACTCAACCTTCCATTTCTAAGTGCCTGAAAAAAGGGTTTTTTTTTTCCCTTTTTGCATAAATTTCACACCAATGTGTCTTTTTCAAACTTAAATAGTTGATAAAAAGTTGTTTCCATTCACTATGTAGTGGCAGAGTTATTTTTCACTATTTTTTGCTTTCAAAGTCAACCTTTTTGCATTAAATTTTAAAAGACCATAAATGTTATAGTAGAAAGGTAATTTCTTAATTAATTATTTAATTAATACGTCATTTTGATACTACGATAATTAATCTTAAGTAATGTACTTTTTTTCTCAAACCATAAGATTAAGCTACATTTCATGATCTAATTTAATCATCACTTAGAATTTGTTTATTCTTTATCAAGGGTAATTCATTGTACATTTTTCATAACTTTTTTGCATTAATAAATCTCTCAAGTTATAACAATAAATTCATTTTTTTCTTTTATGATAGGTGTTTAATTGTAGGTGATTTATAGGAGCTATAGCATTGAAGAATCAAATCCAACATGGTACCAAATCTCTAGATTAATGATTTCTTATCCATTTTCTAAGAGATATAGCCTTAATAATTTAAATGATGTGTTCTAAAAAAACATGGGCCTCATGATTGCACTCAAAAAGATGTCAAAACCCTTATTTTCATATAAGTTGTGATGGGTTTTGGAGCAAGAAAAATTTAGCTTTTTTGGTTTTAGAAGTATTGTCATTTTTTAATATAATCATATGGCCATGTCAATATTGTGTTTCTCATGTTTACATTCTACTAATGCATGATAAGGGTTTTAATGGTTGTTGTGAATGTTAAAGAGGGTTTTAATCTACATCTGATTCACCCCCTCTTCTCAGTTCTTGTTCATTCAATAATTGGTATTAGAGCAAGATTCCTTGGAAGAAATCTTAACCACTTGAGGGAGATCTAGAGATCTGGAATGGTGCACAAGAAGGAGGATCCTTTGTTTGATGGATTTTATTATGCATTTTGGAGAACAAGATGGATGGTTTCCTTGTTTCACTAGGGTTTGGAGTTTGGAAGTCTGTTGAATCTAAATATATTGTGTCTACAAATGGTCTAAGCATTGATGATGAGCTCAAGGCCTATGAGAACAATGGGAAAGAAAGGTATGCTATTTTGAGCGGTCTTTCCGATACTAAACTTGTAATAGTGGCATTTTTTTGTAGACACCATGGTGGCTATGAGTAGTTTTTTTATCAATTTTTGGCTTTTATTTCTAACCCTTGAATTTGTTGAAAGCCTCATTGGCCCCTTCACTTGGAACTATGATTCTATTTGAGGATAAAGATACGAAGTGTACTCATCCTCCTTAAGTTTAGTATCCAAAAATTTAATATGTTTTTGGTGGCATTTTTATGATTCAAATTCAATTTAAAATTTTCAGCCATTGATTTTTAATGTTTGGGAAATTATAAAATTACCTATAAATACAAGGTCTTTTATCAATTAAAATCATAGAAGCAAGAGGTGAAATTCACAAGAGAAAATATTATTTTCAAAAGTGTTCAAGAGTAGGTTTATCAGTCTTCTACAATAACATTCAAGATCCCAAGCATCATGCCAAAGTAAACTTCATTCATGCATGTTTTTGGAGCTAGCATTGTGATGTAGGTTTCACGCATTCAAGTCAAAAATCAAGCATCAAGATCAACATCCAATCAATCCATTTCATGCAAGATCGAGACCTTGGAGAAACATGTGTTAGATTTCAGTCCTCCAAGGGAATCCATTCAAGGGTTTGGTGAGTTGCAACATAAAATTGTCAAGTCATGGAAACTCACTTGTAGAATCTATTTTCAACTTTTTGACTATGAAATCTAGAGGAATTGGGAGTCCAGATCCAGGAGTAGAGGACTATTAGAAATTTTTTTGGATCCTTGAAGAAAGACCCATCCACCCTAGGGTGAATCTATCCTAGGAGGACACTCAACAAGAGCCTTTGGTGATAGGTGTATAAATTCTTACCCATCTCAGATCTTTCGAAAGTTTGTTGATTCTAATAGGTTTATGCTTTAAATTGATGATTCAAGTTTCACATTGCACAATTGGGTTTATTTACTATTTTTAGTTTTTTCTCCCCAAAGTGTTGTTCAAGCTGATTTACCTTGTCCTCAATCATAAGGAAAAAAACAAGATCTCCATTAAGGTTGACCCACCTAAGGGTTGAAAGTCAATATTATCTTAGGAGTTATATTTTTCCTAATGAAATAGGGAATATAGGCCCACACACACCATTTCCTATCCATTTTTTGTGATATTTTTTTTCTTCATTTCAAATAGGTATATATAGGAGGTTATGAGTCTTATTTGATCATCATGTTGAGTATTGTGTTCTTATTGAAGACTATTGGAGGTATCCTCCTCGAAGTGGATTAGGAGGTTTCCCCCTCGAAGTGGCATATTATTATCAAGTAGTCTTCTTGTGCAATATATTTCATTACAAGTGGTATCAAAGCATGATCTTGGCACTAAAGAGGTGAGACGTCTTCTTAATATTGGAGGTCATTTTGTAAGGTGCATATATTTCCAATTTTGGAAAAAAAAATTATGATTTTTGAAGGGTTTTTTAAGACCATATTTAAGAAGCTACATTCTAGATTTTAGAGAAATTGGATTAGAATTGAGTGAATTATTTTAGAATTAGAGTTTATACACAATTTAATTAGAAGGTGCATATATCTCAAATCCTACCAAATTAGAGCTTGATTTTTAGTGATTTCTGGAAGACATAACTGAGGAGAATACAATCCAAAATATGGAGAAATTGAAGAAAAAATAAGTGAGTTATTGAAAAATTAGGGTTTACAAAAATTTCTCACTCAAGGCTACAAATTTGCTAGTTCCTTGCATTTTTTTTGGGTAAGTGGTATCTTTGTCTTAGTAAGTTATAGTAAACATTTAAGAAAATTTAAGTTTCATTTGTGTGATTTATTTCAAAATTATTGGTTTCCATCATAATGGGGCCTACAACAAGGGTCAAATAGAATGTTGTCACACTGGGAAAATCCCCTAATAAGGATGAGGTTACAATAGAGGATACTAAACCTAATGAGGAAATAAGTAAGGTCAAGGAAGACATTTCCTCAATTAATATGGAGATGTGTGGTCTAAGAGGAGATGTATTAGACATACGAAGCATGTTAAGAACCTACATGAATGAACCAAGAAAGGTCTCTAGCAACCAAGGTGAAAATTATAGGTTAGCTACTCTTGACCCAAATGTTTATACTCATATGAGATATAGGAATTTGACACAAATTGTGGATATGCACAAGTTCAATGGAAAGGATCCTCTAACATGGATAAACCAAATAGAGAATTTTTTTGAAGTACATCAAGTCCTAAATGGATAAAAGGTCACGATGGCTTCCCTATATCTAGAACTAGATTAATTCATTTGGTATCATTGGCTTTGTACTTATCGAAAGAAAAAGGGTTTCACAATATAGAAATATAGCAATGGTTAGATTTTATAGAGGAAATCCAAGCACAATATAGCAATAGTGTAATAGGAAACTTCTTCAACCAACTAGCTAAACTTCAACAAATAGGATCAGTTAAGGATTATATTCAAATATTTTAAAATCTATCCTTACGAGTGGATATAATTACAAAGGATAAATTAAATAATTTATTCTTGGGTGGTTTCAAGGATCACATTCAACATGAGGTACACATGTTTAGTCCTAGCTCTATATTTGAGTCTTTTATCTTAGCATGCAAGGTAGATGAGAGGTATTTGATTCCTAGTAGGCAAGGGGATAATGATATAGGAGAGAAAGGATAATCACCTTGTCTTGCTCAACCTACTAAGTTGACTCCACAAAAAAATGTGGAGAAGAGAGAAAAAGGGTTGTGTTTCAATTATGACAACAAATATAGTCTAGGACATAAATGTAGTGAAATTAAATTATTTTATATTAAAGTTTTGAGTGTGGAAAGAGAGGTGGAACCAATATTAGAAGGTGATAAGGAGTCACAAGATGAATCAAAAGATCTCCAACCAATCATTTCTTATCATTCACTCTCAGGTTTTAGCAGTCCACAAACTCTCAAGGTAGTGGGTTTCTTAAATAAGTAGAAAGTAACAATGTTGATTGACTCAAGTAGCACACATAATTTCATCAAAAAAAAATTGGCTACTCATCTAAATTATTTTATATATCCAACTCTAGAGTTTCAAGTCTTGATTGTAGATCATGGTATGACTGGTTGTTCTAGAAAGTACCATAGCATTAAATTATCCATGGGAGATTATCACCTTGATAGCCCAATGTATGTTACCTCCATGGGTGCATTAGATATTATTTTGGGAGTACAATGGCTTACTACTTTGGGAATAATTGAGATGAACTTCCAAGAATTATTCATGGGATTTCAATCAAAAGGAAATAAAATAGAGCTAAGAGGGTTGAAGGAAAAGTATCCACAAATGGTAAGCTCTCATCAAATTCAAAATATGCTTAAGAAGGGAGTTGATGGTTTTGTGGCCTAGTTATGTTCATTATAAGTCACTCAATTGAATGTTCCCTCTCATCCAAATTTACAAGAAATAGTTGATCAACACTCAATGGTCTTTGGAGATAATCCTAAATGACCTCCTCATAAGAGGGATCATGAGCATACCATACAATTAGTTCCAAGGAGCTAGCCACCACCAAAAAAGATACATCCAACTTTTTGTCTCTTATTTCAAGAAGGTAATTGAGAATAATATCCCTTTACAAGAAATATTACCAAAGATCGATGAAGAAGAAAGAATCATATTGGAACCAAAATTTGGTTGTCAAATATGCCGAAAGAAGCTAAGGACTATAAAAATCATCCAATGGAAGAATTTACCATTTGAAGATGCCACATGGGAGGAGAAGGAGTTCATTCAAAATAATCCACATCTGATTAGCATTAAGGATAATGCTTCTTTGAAGTGAGGGGGAATGATACACCCTTAATATTAGTGCATATCAGGTTATGAATAGTCAGATTGTGGCTATCTTAACTCCTAACTAAGTCATTTTATCATTATTATATTATTATTTAGTTAGTTAGGTCAGCCTAGGGCTTATATATGGTTATCTAAGTCATCTTGGGTGATATCCTAAGCATAAATAGGTATATATAGGAGGTTGTGAGTCTTATTTGATAATCATGTTGATTATTGTGTTCTTATTGAAGACTATTGGAGGTGTCACCCTCGAAGTGGATTAGGAGATTGCCCCCTCGAAGTGGCATATTAAATTATCAAGTATTTTCAGCATATTTCATATTATATTCTTCTTGTGCAAGTTGTTTCATTACAAGTGTATTAGGAGGTTTCCCCCATGAAGAGGCTTATATAGGGCTATCTAAGTCCTTTGGCTATGGGTTTACTAGAAACCTTTGCTACAAGTGATTGGTCCTTTGATACATAGGACTTAGTTTCTATCAAAAATATCTCCACATCATAAATTACCATAAATAACATAAAACACTATAATATTTTATAAACATTCATAAATACATGAAACCATTCAATAATATACCTTATATCATTCTCATTACTTTAATAATTAGGATAAGTAGAAAACTAGGGATAATATCTTAGAAATATTTAGAAATGTTATGAGAAATATGAAACATAAAATAGGAAGGCGGGGAAAGTTCTAAACTCGTCATTCATCATTAGTTTATAGTTCCTTATACTATTTATAAAATTATGTTTTAAAGTACAAGAACATACCACTTAGGAAGATGGAAAATTGTATGCTTTAATATAATACTATGGATCCATCCTTTTTGGTTGAGTAAATCATTGTGCTAGTTACATTCAAAATTTTATTCTCCACAAGGAAATTCAGGATATCACTCCAAAAGGAGGCTTGGCCAAATATGAAGGCTAATGTTTCCTTCCTCTAGGTATTTGGTAGTGATGCTTGGACATTCATATTAGATTTTCAACATAAGGTAATGGAGAATAAGATTCAACCATTTTTTCATTGGATATTGTAAGGATTTAAAGGCTTATAAATTGTTTGATCCTACCATAATAGATTTCTACTTTCACAAAGACTTCAAGTTTGATGAGTCATTCCATTGTTTGATTCTACATTTTCTTCTTCTTCCTCACTACCCACTCCATCTTCCTTACCTCATGAGGAAACCCATGTACTAGAGGATACTTCAAATGACCATTTTATGGGTTATGTACCACCACCTCCCACTCTAATTTTTCATCCTCCTTTTTTTCTTAAGTAGGCCCAAACTATTATACAAGAGGATGAATATAAAGCTAGTGATCTTATGGTTTCTCATCCCACCCACCCTTTGTAGTGTCAAAAATAGTGGCTCTTTTTCACAATTAATTTAGGAATAAGTGATATTTAATTAACTTGATAATGCCTTGGTTTAGTGTTGTAATGTGTTGTACACATTCACATTAATCTAGGGACCCTTTTTAATAAAATGTACTTAAATTGTACCTTATTTAAGGTGTTGTAAAGTGTTGTAGTATATTTTCACACTTATCTAGGGTTTCATTAATTAATTGAACCTAATGGGCCCCTTTAATTCAAATTCAAGCCCTCTTAATTACATTTTCCAAGAGATATATCCCGACACCCATAAATCAAATTGCATAACATTAAATTTGGAAAAATAAAGGTCCTAGAAAATGGTGTTGGGACCTATTCACCTTTAGTGGCGAATGGGTCCTCTCCACATAGGAGCCCCCTTTCTTTGCATATTTCAAGTGGGTTTTTTATTTTCTTTCCACCCCCCGAAGCAAGGTCCTAGAAACTTGTGCTAGGAACCATTCGCCTTTAGTGGCAAAGGGGTCCTCCTCACATATGACACCCCTTTTTGAATTTAATTTTGGTAGGATTTTAATGATTTCCAATCCTAGATATGATGTCATATTGAATTAGTTGAATTTCAGGGTTAATCTCTAGATTTAGTATAAATATGGGTTAATTCACTTTGTTTCTCCTAACAAGTTTACAAGAGGCCTAGAAATTCAAGTTTCAAGCATTAGAGCACTTCAAAGGAATTTTAAAAGGAATTCAAAGGAAAATTATCAAGAGTTTATTGTTTCAATTCAAGATCATTTCATCATGTCAAAGGAATAATGCATTCATGCGTGTTGTTGAGCTAAGATAATTGATGTAGCATTGAAGATCTACTTGCAAGCATTGTTCCATATCTAATTCAAGATCAAGATCTAAATTCTTCATGACCACTTCACGTTATTTTGAAGATTTATATTCCAAGACAACTTCCAAGGTATCAACATTTCATGAGTTCATGTTCATGCTTCAATTTCATTGTTTCATCATTTGGTTTAATTAACTATCAGGGGTTTGACTTAGGAAAACCCCTATTCACTAAAAACCAACAAGTTTTTCTCCTCTTGAATGTGTATTTTCAAATTTATAGGTTGAAGATCAAGTGGAGAAAAAATTTGAAGTGAAATTGTCAAAGTTGTCACATTGCAAAGTTGTCATCAATAGTGCAAGAACACGAAAAGAAGGCTACAAATTTCACTGAGTTTTTGGGAGTTGATAACCAAGGATCTAAGAGTGCAGGAATCAAGGAACATAACCTAAATCTCAGTTTCAGAAACCCTAACAGAGACCCATTCGCCACTAAATTCGAATGAGTCCTTTGTGCCCTAAAAAACAACCTTCTTACAACAAGGTACATATCATTTTAAGCTCTAAAAACACCCCTCATAGTTGCTATAATAGTTAGGATTAGTTTTTTATTGTTATTGGCATCTTATCACACACATAATTGATTGTTTTGTAGGAAAATTCTAGTGGCTTATCATCTTGATCAATTTATTTTGATAAACCCCACTTTTTCTACCCAACACTCTCAAAATTATAATACCAATCTTTTGATTCATGTTATATCTACTAATCTATAGATTTTTTCAAATGATTTAATTATTCCAAAGTGGGATCAAGCTATGAATGATGGTTATTATTCAATAGTGGAGAATCACAAATGGCATTTGGTTTCTCTTCCCCTGAGTAGAAAAATGGCTCAATGGAATTGGGCATACTACACCAAGTATGTACTTCATGTTTCTATTGAGAGATGTAAGACATTTCTTATTACTAAGTGTTTTTAATAGGTTTATGGTATTAAATACTCTTAGATAATTTTATCTTGTATCTAATATTGATTCATTTCACCTTGTCCCTTTTTTAGCTACATCTCAACATTGCCATATTTACTAAATTAATGTGAAGAGTGCATTCTTGCACAATGATATCTATGATGAGATCTACATGGAAAAAACTATAGGATTCATGTAGCAATATTATCATGTCTGTAATGTTGTTTGTATGGTCTCACTTGCAACCCCTAGGGCTTGGTAAGAGAATACATATGGTTTCCTTCTTGCATTTAGCTTCACATGTTACCACTCTGATTATATAGTCTATATTTAGAGATATGTAGCTAATCTATTGATACTGGTCTTATGCATAGATGATTTTATTCATACTTGTAGCTCCTCCTACAAGTTTCAAGATATACAACATTCATTGATGAATAAAATTTGGTAAAAATATACAAAAGATAATGGACTTATGTACTTCTTTCTTGGTTTATAGATTTTTCATTTTTATAAGTGTGTCTTCATTTATAAATAAAATTATGCAATTAAATTACTTCATAATTTTAACATGGCTAATTGTAATCTAGCTCCTACATTTTTTATGTAACCAATTAACTACCACTTACACCATCCCTAACATTGATCCTACTTTTCATAGACAAGTGGTGAGTAGACTCTTGTATTTAACACACATATGTTCTGATATCATCCTTGTTGTTGGTATTTTATCCTATTTTTTCCATTATCCTCATGAGAGTCATTGGAAGGAAAGCAAGAATATTTTGAGGTATTTGAAGGGAACTACACACTTTGACATTTATTAAAAACTAGGAGCTTTATAAATAGTAGGATTCATTGGTCCTTGGATTTGATATGTGATTTTTCCTCATGGAAGTCCATCTCTATGTTTATTTTTTTCATTTTATCAATGTGTAGTTATTTCTAGTCATGATATTTTATGGATTTGATTATATTATGAAAATGTTTGATCTCCCACTTAATAATACTTGCTCTTCATTGGTACGATAACCAAAGTGTAATTCACATTACATAACCCAATTGGTCGTTATAGAATGAAGCACATCAAGATATGCATGCATTTCATTTGATAAATCATACACGATGATAATCTCTTGTTAAAGTGTTTTCCTACTGAGTAAACTATAAGAATATTCACTAAGCCTTTGGAATCACCTCATTATCTTTAGTTGTGATTTTTTCTTGGGGTGAAGGAATTTGTCCATGGGGGTCTACTTGAATCCTCCTACCCTACTTTTTATCCATTTTTTAGAGAGGATTTTTTATAGTGAGGTTTTCTCTTTTTCTCTAGTCATTTTGAGAGATATTTTTTCATTTGTACATGGTTATCTCATAAGACCTAATTGTTAGGACCCATTTTTTTTCTTTTTACGCACTATTTTAGCTTTCCTCTAAGTCTCACTTAATGGGGGCTATTAGAGTATAAGGTAATTTCCTAATTAATTATTTAAGTATTAGGCCCCTTTTTACATTCGTATACTTAAGATTACTTTCTTCATATTCTTTGTAGTCTCAATTCATAGGGTTAGGAAACATTCCATTATCTAATTTAATCCTCACTTAGAGTTTTAGTTACAGTATATTTATCCTTTATCTAGGAGAATTCATTGTACATTTTATCATTATTCATGCTTTTTTTCTTCAATAGAGCTCTTAGGATATTATAAAAAATCCATTAATATTTCTCTCTTTTTGTGATATGTGTTTGATTGCAAGTGATTTCTAGGAGATGTAGAGTTGAAGAATAAGTCTAATAATAAATTTCACTTCATTTAACAAAAATAAAAAATAAAAAATTTAAACCTTATTAAAATATCATAAGGATTTTAATTATACATGTAATTTTTAATCTCAGATAACCTATATTTATACAAAATATTGTTTTCTTTAAATGGAAAATTTAGGCTTCCATTTTACAAAAGGTATAATAACATTTTGTCACATTTTTATGGGGATTTATTTTATAACACTAATCAAATTTGGGGGGTTTTTAAGGCATAATTCAAGTGCATCTTTGTATGTTTCAAGTATGGATCCTAAAATTTATCTATTAGCTTCGTATAACCTTCACACATGGAAGAAAAAATTATAATTTCTTCAAACAAAAGGACTATGGAAAATATTAAATAAACAACTAGAATTTATCTATTAGCTTCATATTTAGGTTATAAATGTAGAACAAGATCCAAATATGAAGATAATTTCTTTTCAAATGTTTCTCAAGGATCTCCACTATGATGCTAATTTTTTTACAAATGGATAGATAGGGAAATAATGTATTAAGGTTTGAATGTTCCTTGATGAAACTTGAAGAATATGATGCAAATCCATAGGAGCTAACATCAAAGATAAGATTAATTTCATCAATGGTGTTGTCCAAATATGTAAGATGGGACTCATGAATAAAATATTATATATCTATCAAATACTCATCCCAAGAAGCTATAGCTAAAACAAAATAAATATCATGTTTCACTTAGTCATTGTAAGGTACATTCAAAGAAATAATAAAGTTGATGAAAGTGGTAGATGATGGAGATGAGAGCTCATTTTCTATTATCTAACTACACTACTCATCCCTCGATGATGTATCCACAGAAGATATTTTAGTATGAACTATTGAGAATGGAGGTAATTATGTAGCTTAATACTTTGTAAAACTATTGTAGTTGTACATCTAATTAAGTATTCTTTGTTACAATTTCATTGTGGATGATTATCTGTTTAATTCATTTTAATGTTTGTAGAAGTAGACAAAAGATTGTAGAAGAATAAGACTAGAAGAAAGAAGTTACACAACATATACTGTGGAGAAACCCTTTCGGGAAAAAACTCCACCAAGAATAAATGTATTATTTAATCTCAAAATAATATTACAATAATTCCAATCCTTGCTTGAGATAATTATTTTTCCTTAAACAATTCTTCTTCACAACCTACAATAAAATTTGATAAATTCTCTTCAAAACTTGCTACAATAAATAGAGAAAAATGAGCCTTGTAAACTCCAAAGAGTTTATAATTACAAAGAGCAATGCTTATCTCACAAAATCCACACCTATTATTTGTAAGTAGAGTTCTACCATGAAGAAAAATGTCAAAACAAGTCCTTCATCCATTGGGTGTCCCAAACTGAAGTGATAACTCAATGTTGATTCCGAAGATATCTTCTAAGCTTATCCTTAAAGTTGGCGCCCAAGAATGGGCTCACTTAAACTTAGCCTTATAAAATATCTTATCATGCAAAAGTGTCAACTCCAAGATGCCCACTTGGGTGCCCAAGGTGGGTCCAAGTCTATCTTTGTTAATTGAAACATATCTCCACCATTCATGCAAATATCATGCATGATTGATCATCCCCTATTAACTGTACGTAATCACCTATTATTTGTCATGCAACTCAAGTCATTAGTGATGCATTCCAAGTCAACTAAAGTCACTAGCATTCCACTAAAACTAACTACATGCAACTGAAGATAACTGAACCATAACTAAATTGAACTAAACTAAACTAAACTGAATTGATACTGAACTAAACTAAACTGAACTAAATTGAATTGATCTAAACTGAATTAAATTGAACTCCATACATGTAAACATCAATCTCTAACTTATAGGATCTTTACATGCATTACTATAGTGTTATCTTTTACTCCAAATAGTTAACTTAACTCAAGATGAGTTCCACCTTCCATGTGGGTGCCCCATGTGCTCCTATTTTGTAGGAGCTTTTCATGGGCATCCCCACATGTTCCTATCATTTAGAATTAATTACAAATGTCAATTAACAAGTTAATTTCATTCAAATTTAGTATCCTTCTAATCCTAGTGTTGGGGAACACTTTCCAAGGACTTAGGAGATACATGAAATAATTCTAGGATTGCAATTAAATGACATCCTATTCCCAACATTCTCCCACTTGACATTATACATTGCAATTATTCTAAACAAGGAATCATTACTATAAATCAAGTACAGGACTCAAGGCCAATGGCCTTCTTGCACCAACTAATCAATCCATTCCAACTTCAAATGCAACCTGCATAATCATGAAGCTCCAAGCAAATGATTAAAACCAAGAGAACTTATATGTAGGAACTAGTTTCATAAGATAATCTACAGTATTAATTAAAGTGTCAAATTTCTCAATTAATACCTTCCCACTCTCAACCATTTCTCACACAAAGTGATATTGAACATCAACATGCTTATTACAAGCATGATGCATAGGATTTTTGGCTAAACACATAACACTCTAACTATCACATTCAATTTTAACTTACTTGCAATTAAAACCAATACCTTTCCCAAGTATGTGTATCCAAAATACCTCTTTGGAGGAATGTGACAATGAGTTTTAATTCTCATTTAGATATTGAAAGACTCAATGGATCTAATTATGAGATGTGGAAACTAAAAATGGAGGATCTTCTTGAAGAGAGAGATCAGTGGTTAACTGCTGATAATGAGACAAAGTCGCCTACAATGATGTCAGATGAGGATTGGACTAAGCTCAATAAGAAGGCAAGAGAGACCATAAGATTATGTCTTGTTGAAGTTGTTCTCTTGAATGTTTCAGAAGAAACTATTGCATATAAATTGTGGAAGAGAATAGGTGATTTTTATCAAACTAAAAGTATTACTAATAAGTTGTATCTGAAAAGACAGTTGTATTCTTTAAAGATGAAAGATGGTGATTCTATTGAAAATCATTTGAATGCTTTTAATTTTATTCTAAGTCAGTTAGCATATGTAGATGTAAAGCTAGAAGATGAAGATAAATGCATATTGTTACTTTGTTCTTTATCATAATCTTGGGAAATTCTAATTGTTGCTATCAATGGTAGTGGTGTAGATTTGAAGATGGACAATATAATTCCTACTCTCCTATCAGAGGAGATGAGGAGGAAGTGTAAAATGGAAATCCAAGATGCCTTGTTTGTAAAAGGTAGGCCTAAGAAAAAGGAACCTGAGGGAGACAAGGAAGGGAAGGGTAAGTCAGAAGGATGGAGTAAGGTAAAGTGTTGGAACTATGGTAAACCAAGACATGTGAAGAAGGATTGTAAGAATAAGAAAAAGAGTTTTGATTCTTCTACAGAGGAATCCTCAAATGACAGTAATCATACTTTGATCATTTCATAAATAAAAGTTAGTGATGACTCTTTGCTTGATGTTAAAGAGTGATCTTCATGAGGAGGATGGTAGTCATGATGACATGTGTATCTTGTACCACAGTTCAGTGGGAGTTGTTGGTAGTGACGTGGATGCATCATTGGTAAGGTTATATTCATGTGATTAGGGATATGGTTTTTTTCTTGGTTTAGATTGGTTGCTATTATGTCATGGTTTACTCTTGATATGCATTTAGAGTTTGGCATGGTACTTGTTCTCTTGAGACTAAGATGTATATATGTTATGGTGCATGTGATCTCCAAGTAGAAGATGGTTAGATCATGTTTTCATGTTTATGTTCCTAATTCATGATTGGAGCTTTGACATTGATCTTATATAGTTCTCTTAAATATTGGGTACATTAATCATTTTCTTGATTACTTCATGATAGTGCTATGTTGCATTTGGAGTTTTGCATGGATTGGTTGGTTACAGGTCCTCATGGATACTTGGAGAAATAGGTGAGGCTTGAGTTCTCTTATTGCAAGAGATATATGTTGGAATGGTTACTTGTAAGAAAATCTTTTTCAACAGTAGAGACTAAGAAGCCTACACCTTGGTTGGACGCAAGTTCAACACACTCGACAGTTTCACATGCCTCCAAAGAGGCAATTTGGATACAGAGACTTGGGAAAGGTATTGGTTTTAATTGCAAGTAAGTTAAAATTGAATGTGATGGTTAGAGAGCTATGTGTTTAGCCAAAAAATCCTATGTATCATGCTCATTCTAAGAATGTTTATGATCAGTATCACTTCATGCAAGAAACGGTTGAGAGTGGGAAGGTATTGTATAGGAGTGAATTTGCACCCCATGTGTAAATTACGCTTTTTTCCCTCTCCACTTTAGAAAACCAAGTTTAGAGGTTGAATTCCACCTAAGCCCATTGCTTGCATCCCACTTGGTGCCTATTTTGAACATTAGTGGAGGTGTTTATGTCGGGGATGCCCACATGATGCACATACGTCTGCGTGATGTGCTTACGTCCCTAGTAGATTCTTGCGGGTAAACCTATAGAGGCATTACAGTTCTCATTGGGAGTCAAGTTGTAATGCCCCCTTTGGCCAACCAAACTAAATATGGTCATTTCTTTCATTCCTTCTTCAAATTCATTCCTTTAACATGCATTCTAGCTTCTTCACAACTTCAAGCACTCATTCTATCACTCCACAAGCTCACTTTCACTCACTCCAAGCATATAAGATCTCCATTGCAACAAACACAAAAGTCCATCACTTTGGTAGAACAAGTTGGGAATGAAACACCATTACAATAGAGGCTCAAGTACTATCATTCTTTCCCCCAAGCATCCTTGAGCGCTCTTGGTGGAGGTGGTAAGCTTCCCTTTCTTTCCTTCTATCACTTGGTTGAGTTAGCACTTTACTGTTTTGCAGTACTTTTGTGCCCTTTACTATATTACTTTCTTTATTTCATTTCCTTCATTATCCATGGAGGTGGAAAAACCTAAATGGGGGTCTGACTAAGGCAAGCCCCTATATAGCCACCCAACATTTTCCTCTCCTTTGTGTGTGTAGGTGAATGTGCTTTTGAGGAGCTAGTTGGCGAACAAGTTTCTTTGTGAGATCCTTCTTTCCACCTTTACTCTTGCATTCTTGCTTTATCACATTAGGGAGTACTTGGTTTATTTAGTTACATTATTTTGGCCCTTTAGTGGTAGTTAGTTGGGTCATTAGTCCTTTTCTTAGGTTTGACCGCACTCTCATCCTCAGATAGAGAGTTTCCTGAGGCATAGTGTTGAACCTAAAGACTGAATCTCCTAGCCCCATTTTACATTTCGGGTCTATAGAGTGGTTGAAGGAATTCATAGTCCTCACTATTCTCGTCCTACATATCCTAACACCCTGTTTAGCTGAGGTAAGTTAGGGAATTCATCCGCATCTTGGCTCTCTATGACCTGGGGCCTTGCACATGGAGGTCCCCCTCTCTTACATTTTGGTGAACCCTATGTCAGCCAACATTTTTTCATCTGTTGGTATTGAGGCTTCCCTCAAGTACTTTGTGACTATTGTGTTCCTAAGTGTTGTGAAGGTTTATGAGCATTGTTGTGCATTTTTCGCACACATGCCCCGCTGAAAGCAGGGACCCTCTTTCATTTTGGTTTTGGTTTCTTGGCCCTTTTCTTTTTGAGGTTTTGTCTTGTTTAGGCACGTGCTTAAGTGTTTATTTCTGATTGCCTAAATATTTTCCCCAGGTTATTCATTGAAAATCCTAAGTTCGGGATGAATTTCGGGCTTTTGCTCAAATTCGGGATTTTCCGCCCTGGTCGGATTTTCCCGGATCCTGCTTGGACTCTGGCTGGACCCTTGTTGTTCGGGGATTTTCGTTCTTCACAGATTTCTACGAAGTCTGGATTTTCCCGGATTCCGCCGGATTCTGCCTTGTCGTCGGATTCCCGAATTCCTTTTCTAGATGTCTTATTGATTGTGTTAATGGCTTCGCGCGTGTTCTGAGAGTTGTATCTAGCTTGGTTTCTGGGTTTTTTGGATCATTTCATGCTAGGGTTGTTTAGTATTGCATCATTTTTCATCTCCTGAGCGAGCTTTGAGCTCATTTGTCTATTTGCATTTCGATGAATCTTGACTGAGAGTAATCGATAAACCCTAGTAACAACTCAACAATGGAAATAACTAGATTCTAAATGTGCATGTGCGCTAATGGCGAATGAGTAGGGTTTTGGACCTAGGGCAGTGCCATATTAGGTGATTTTGTCTTAATATTGACCTAGAATACAAAGAAAATTCATGAGAGGTCTGTCCCCGACTTGCCCTAAGTTAAACTTTTTGAAATCCTTAGTTGGTTCAGTGTCTGGGTGAAATCGTGATTCAGCGTTGCAGTCCGGGATAATCCATCCCTTCCGAATTTTATTCATTGAGACTTCATTGCAAAGCCTCCCTTCCTTTGCGAGCCCAGATCTTTTCGTTGAGACCTCTGGCCGAATTAAAACTAGGCCTAGTTGGCAGGACATCGCAACTTTGCCAGGACTTCATACCAATAAACTCTTGTCTAGTTGAAGTGATTGCTTAAACTCTAATGGTCGGTGAGACATGGAGCCTTCGCCGAGACCTGACCCCATGAGGATATGTCTCCTCGACATGATTCGTTCATTTCCGCTTTCGGCAAGATAGGCCCTGGTTGCTAGGAGCTCATAGTGGAATTCAAGTTATGTCGATGTCCCTTCAAATTTGCTAAGACCCTGCTAAGTCGGTAAGACCTTTCACCGAGCTCATAGTCTTGTCGAAAGCTTTGCTTTCGCTGAGACTCCCCCCTCTTCGGTGGGACGTTACACCGAGAAGCCCTCGTAGATCCATGTTCGTTCGCGGTGACCATATCTTTCTCACACCGAAAATCTGTTGGGTTCTATCGGCAGGACACTTCACCTTCGCTGGGACGTCCTACCGCAAACTTTGTTACACTGAAGTGTTTGCTTGAACTTTGAAGTTGGAAAGAGAAATGACTTGCCAAGACCCTTTCCTGAACACTCAAGTTGTACCTATAAGATTGTTACATGCGCCTTCGACAGGACTCTATAGACTCGCTGAGACATCACATAGATAAATTTGTCTAGCCAAAGTGATTACTCAAACTCTGTTCTGTCGGTGAGACAAGGATGATTTGTTGTGACTTTATACTGAAGAAATCTCTCATCGACATGACTTACCTCATCGTCGTTCGGCAAGACTTGCCCCCCTCAGCATGACCTTATTCCGACTAAACTTTGTTTGGCTGAGAGATATGCTTCGCACCGTTTGGCTCAGAATTGTACCTTAACCACGGATTTCTGTCGAGTCCGGATTTCTCCGAAATCTGCCATCTCCCAAGTTTCCCGAAAATCCTCTTTGGCCCATTCTTTGCGAAAATCCATCCCTCACAGATTTCCCTGAAACTTGATGAAACATAAAGGAACATGAAATAATTGGATTCGTTTATAATTTATAATGCATTTGATGATGATTTCATGTCATATTTGGATGTCCCATGTAAATTTATAGATGGAAAATGATCAAGTTTAATGATTAAGTAGGTGTTTTCTGGTTATTCTGTTGGAATCTGATCGGTCTGGAATTTCTTGAATTCCTCTCTGACTCAGATTCCACGGATGGTCTTGAAACCCGCAATCTGTTGTGGTCATTTTATATGAATTTTAATAACACCTTGACTATATGAGATGCATTCTAATGGTGTTTTGATAGAATAACCTTGCTTTCCTATGGTTTTTACTGTGACTTTCTATGATTGCAGGTTGAATCAAGCAAAGCAGCAGCTGGTTCCTCATTGTCTGATGCAGAAGATTAAGCTGGACATTAAGAGTAGGATCCCTAAGAGTGAGTCACTACAGATTAGACATAAAGTATTGAAAAGGGATTTACAAACAAGGAAACAAATTGATGACACCCTAGTTGGCGTCTATGGTGGCTGCATGGCCTTCTTCGAAATCATGGCAGAAGGAAGGAGGATTGTACCCAAGTATTTGAGTCTGGAGCAGTTGAGAGAATGGTGGCAGGATGTTTATGCACCAAGTAATGATGATTATGTGTTTGAGCACTAGCTAGATGATACGGCCACCTACCTTGCAGTTATTGGAAAATACCTAACGTATAAGGCGGATTGGGGTAAGTCGGTCAAACACTCAAGGGACAAGATTGCGTCCATCGAAAGGAGACTTAGGGTTTTTCCTCTGCCACCTATGGCCGACTTGGATGCGGCGTTCTTGAAGGTACATGAAGAGCCAAATCGGAGCACGGATAATAGGAAAGGGAGCTAGTGATAGGCTTCGGCACGACCTATGCTTCCCTATTATCTTCCCACGCATTACCCAAGCTACATTATGGATCCAGGGCCGACTTCAACGGGATGTGCATTTAATGCCTATTTGACTGACCGTAGGTCTTTCTCGGCCGGGTTGTTGTGCCGAGTTATTGCTGCAAAACCCTTGCCTGGCCGACGAGTTTTCCTGGGGAATTCTATATATTGGGCATGTCGCCTCATTTGTAAAGGGTTAGAACAGTTGGAGATAGTTAGAAGGTTAGAACTTGTAACCAGAATATAGAGCAGAGCTAGTTAGAAGTAGAGTAAGTTAGCATGTAGTTTCCCTCAAGCAAATATTGTAACAGAAAGCCAGAATTGTTGCTACAATTGACAATTTGAATACAAGAAATGACATTGTGATTTGGTGCCATACTTGTTTCTTTTGTTTTGCATGGTTCTTGTTATTCTATCTTTAAGATTGCTTTGAGAAGGTTAAGGTTTAGATCAGATATAGATTTGATAATGTTTGTGATTCAGTACTTGAATGTTGCAGCAATCCTTTAGTCCATACTTTTCGCAACCAATTGATTGTTAGTTGCTTTGCAAAGTTAGCCTGGACTTCATATTCCATGTGCCTAGTTTGATTGTGAAGATTTTTTCATTTCAACTGCAAAAGGGGTTGTTGAATGAATGTTCGTGATTTGAAAATATTAACACCTCAGAAGATTGCACTATTTTTTGTGAGATTGTAGATTTATCTTGGTCAAGTAGAGATCAGTTTTAGAGGGATTGGTCCATTTGAGTGTTGGTTACCTTCATTATCGATCTTAGGAGTAATGTTAGGTTTAGAACTCTCTCTGAAACCCTTATCCTTTTTTTATTTCTTTGATTATTGGGTTAAATCTAGGATTGAAGCATCATCAGATCGTTAGATCTGATAAAATTGATTCAACATTTTGCTTGTAGTAAGGTCCCATTGTGATTACCAACATTTTCACATTTCGTTACTGAGTTGTTTATGCACTGTCAAGACCTGACATTAGAGACCTTGGGGTTATCTCTTGAGGCTTGCCAATAGAGATTTACCTTTCAAGAGAGATGGGATATCATATTCTGTCTGGCTGTTATTGTGTAGAAAACATGATCAACAAGCATCACAACCCAATCCACAACTTCTGGGTATATCGTTAGGAGAAGTGTACGATACCTTCTGATGGAAAGGATGAAGGTCTCTATTAGGTTATGTATAGGCCTTTTCTCTAGTCCTATTGTTGGTCTATCTGCATAGGAGTAGTTGTCAAGGGGCGAGTTAGGTTTCTCTAATGAGACTGATCAAGTCCCCACTCCTCCTGCATCTCCTACACCATCATCGGTAGATGAGCATGAGGCTGTTCAGATCCCTGTAGAATATGTGTCCACCCTAACTAGAGGACTGGACAACTTAGAAAATCACTTGGAAAGAACTCTGAAGATTGATAGGGCCACTCGGGTTGTTAGTGAGTTGAAACATATGATGGGTAAAGATAAAATAGGCATATAACTTCTAACTAGCCTCCTTGGTCTCGCCAAAGCATGTTCTCCTTTGAGCAACCCTAGTTTTGCACAAGGAGTCACTTTCAAAAAACACGAAGGACAATTAGGAGTATCAATGCCTCCCACTTCCATTTGTATGGCTGATGTGGTTCCTTCTATCAGTATCCCTTTTGTTTTTGAACAACCCGAAACTATCAAAGTGAATAAGGTCCCCTTGGGCTTTAGCTTCATCCCTCATGTCACCTCTAGTGGTGGAGGCTTTGGTGGAATGAGTGGTGAGGGCTTTGGTAGTGGTGGTGGATTCATAAATGGAGGCGGTGCTGGCAGAGGCGACTCCAACAAAGGTCACAATGGTGGTTTTGGCGGGGACCCTACTGGTGGTGGTGACTTTGGTAGTGGTTATGGTGGAAGTCACACTGGTGGCGGCTCTGGAGGTGGCCTTGGTAGTGGTTTTGGGGGAGGTTCCTCTAGCCCTCTATCTTCTAATGACCCTATTCTGAATACTCTTCTTCAAAATATGGGTAAGATGTAGATCCAGTTAGCGAGTCTTTCCCAAGCCTTTTCCCAACCTACCTTTCAACCCTTTTTCCAATATAGCTCATTGTTGATTGCAATCTTGAACACTCCTTTCCCTTAGGGAATGGAGATACCTAAATTCAAAAGGTATGGTGGTAAAGGGGATCCACAGGCACATGTATCTACCTTTAATACCCTATGCACAAACTTTTTCCATCATGATGTATTGATGGCCAAATTGTTCCCTTGACCTCTCAAGGACACAACGCTCAAGTGGTATTGTTCCTTGCTTGAAAATCCCATTTTCTCATTCGACCAACTTGTTAATAAATTTCTTAGACAATTTTAGGAAAAAACCGGGCTGAAGATGACCTTTTCGGATCTCATCTAGTGTAAACAAGGAGATAATGAGAAAAATATTGATTTCATAGCGTGCTACCATGCGCTCCTCTCACAAATCTCATATCACCTACTTGATTCTAATGTGCAGAAGGAACTCATAAGGAACTTAGGGTGAACCCACAAAAATGGTTTACAATTCGAATGAGGAAGGAAAACTTGTAAAAAATGACCCCATGGCAAACATTTTGATTTTGAGGGTTCGAGTGAACTAGTTGGTTGGAATGAACCAAAAAAGGGTTCACTTGAACTAGAGTTTGAGTGAACCCAATTAATTCATGCACAGAAAAAAGAAGTGAAAACACCTTTTGGGAAAGGGGTTCGCTTGAACTTGGGTTCAAGCGAACCCCCCTTTGCCCTCATTCTCCCCCTCAGGCACTTTGAAAGTCCAGATTTTTATGCTTTGAAGCTCGGGTTGAGGATGAAAATGGAGGAGACTTCACAAACCCAATTGGAATCAGGTAGTTCTGGGAATGAGCTATCCAATGACTATAATTTTAATATGTTTTGGTTTTATTATGTATTTGTTTTTTTATTTTTATTAAACATAGGGTTTTTCATCGAAAATCAAACTTCTGCACATGTGGAAAAATAGCAGATTATCAAAAAAATTGAAAAATATGAGTGCACCAGATATTGAAGTCCTTGATCCAACAAAAAAAATAAATTTGATACCTACAAAAAAGTTACGCGTATATGGTTGCGCTATGTATGAATTGTAATTGGTTTGACTTGAAACTTGATTAAAGAAAAAATATTCAATAAAAAACTATCTAACCAAGTGGAAGCACTAGAAATTGGAGTTACAAATCTAAATTTGAAAGAATTTGAATTTTATCCTTCATGGAAAAAAAATTATGTGTTATACGATGAGCATCACTTTTTAAAAATGTTGTTTTCTGAAAAAAACTAGTTTTCGAGGGAGATGGAAAAGAAGTGCAATCTGATTCCAAAATTTTTGAAAAAAATATATTTAGAATCTACAGACAAAATGTCATGAAACTCTAGTTTCCATCATCTTCAAATTCCTCACGGTTTAGCTTCTATAGGTGCCCAAAAGTGAATATTTAGTTAAAAATAATAATTTCAGTGTCTAGTTTGGCCAAAAATTGTAAATCACTATTGTGGGATCACCCCTTACAAAGGCCTTGGCAAGAGAAGTTCTCCCATATGAAATACCCTTCTTTTGTGCACTTATGTGTAGCCTTATGAGAGTACCAGCAGACAATTGTTTAGTTTGGGGGTTCCTCCTTGCGCTCCCATTTTGTAGGGAAACCATCGTATCGATCTCTAGGAAAGGTAAGGCCGTTACGAATGTTGTAGTCATTGTTGATCACAATGACCTCAAAAGTAACTGAAAGTTCACAAAGTTATCAGAATCTTATACTTCCATCCTATAGAAGCTGTTGAAAGATAATATCATAACTTTTCCAGGTCCTAAGCCTGTTAAAGAGCCTTACCCTAATTGGTATGATGGGAGAACTTATTGTTAGTATGATCGAGTTAATGGACATGATATCGAACATTGTATGCAGCCGCATCATGAAATACAGGACCACATCGAGGATGGTACCATTTTTTTTTATGGGAGTAAACAAAATGCTAACAAATCAGTGGAGAAAGCTAATAGTGAATTGCATATATACATGAACCCATTTCCATCACACTCTGCTAACATGATTATCGATCTCATTGATTCTATTACTCAACCTAAGGCCTATGTCAATATGGTCATGGTGACTTCTACTACTCCACCTACACCCGGTTCACCAGACATTACATTCACATCACAAGATCTTCCCTTGAACAATAAACCCTCGCCTCTTTACATTCTCACTCACATCAATGGTAACATTGTGACAAGAGTCTTGGTAGACCCCATGAGCTACGTGAATCATGTTATCACAGAAGAAACATTAGTATTAAACTTGTTACAAAAGAAAAAATATGAAGAACCAAAATCTACCATTTGTATGCATGATGGCATGACTCTTAAACCTTATGGTTCGATAACTTTGTTCGTCCTAGTTGGACCTAGGGCTATTGATATAGTTTTTGATGTTATCCTAGAGTTGGATCTATTCAAGGTGAAGCTAGGAATTCCTTGGATAGCTTCCATGAATGGAATTTCCTCTATTACTCACAAGTGTTTAAAGTTTTCCCATGAAGGTGTTGTGCATGTAGTGCATGACACCGGATACCAAACCTTGGTGTCCCATGGTGGATACTTGCTAGATCACTTTTGGCCCACCCCAGTTGGTTCACTTCCTCCAAGAATGGACCTAATTTACAAGAATTATGTAAAGTATAAGACTAGGGGAAAGGGACAAATGAAACTAACCCTTCCTATAGTGCAAAAATTGGTCACCTCCTCCTCCCTAAAGGAGAAGGAGGTCACACTGACCTCTTCCCCTTATCCAAAGATAGAGGAGAAGCCCATGCTAGCTCCCTCTCCTTCTTGTAAAGGAAAAGAGAAGGTAAATTTTCCCCAGATCGCCTCATCCTCTCCCCTTTCCTAGGAAGAGTACTAGATGAATAGGCTCGGTGGCTATCCACTAAGTTCGATGATACCTCCTTGGCATAGGCCCAAGCTCAGGACTGTGGATCTTCCTAATGAATACCCCAGACTATGGTACTACTTATATAGCAGAAAGAAAGGTTCCCAAAGGGAATTCAATCTACGACCTCCTATCGTTCCTGCTCCCAAGGTAGTGAGCAGGAAGAGGCCTACTACCAAGGCTCTTGAGCCAACTCCTCTCATTGTCCTACAACCTGTTCAAGAATCTGTTCCTTCACCAGAAATGGACATAGTGGACATTCCTATCGTTAAATAGGAGCCTTTTTCTCCTTCACAGCCTCCGGACTCCATCTCCAAGAGCCAAAGAAACTTCCTTGCACATGAAAGCAAGCATTAGCAAAAGACCCTCTTAGCTAAGCAAGCCGCCTTCCAAAGAAGAGAGGAAGAGATGACCACCCCTACTTCAGGGCTTCCTGCAGTGTCACTCTCTTCCCTCCCTTCTACTTCCCTCTAGTTTAGTTCTACGATGTTTCTGGCTTCCACTACGAGTGCAAATACACCTAACCCCAGGTGGGTATAGGTGTTCATCTCTCCTTCAGTGGAGTTGCCTTTGCTGGTGTCTGTTATGAATATCCAGCCTTTTTCAAAGCCCATGGATATGATTAATACCTTGGTCCTATCCGCTGCAGTCCTTTCATCATTTTCCTCTACACCCCTACCCTTGTTTGTGGGGAGTTCATCTCCTCTAGTGAAGAAAGAGGTAGAGAGTGGTCCTTCTAGCAGTGAAGGGCATAAGAGGATCCCACCTTCACAAGGTTGCCTCATGCTGACTTGTTCTATCCTAGTGATGGAACCAAAACCAGCTTCCCATGAGTTCATCATCTCTCCCAAGTCACTTAGCAAGCCTAGCAGTGAATCTCAAGCTTAGCCTACCCCATCTATTGAAGTTAGACATGGTGCTCCTATGGGGTGCATGTTTAACTTTGTGGATGAAGTTCTAGCCTTATCAGCGATCTTTGCAAAATCGTTGACCTTGGCTCCACAAAGCTCAATGGAGAGGACCTCGAGGGACCCTCTTCCTTAGCCCTTGTTGTGGGAGGGTTGGATGTTCCTCCTCTTAACATCCCTCCACTACAAGCTCATCCTCCTTCCCCCTAGAATGATCTAGAGTGGGAAGCGGATGACCTCTTGGCTAATCAATTTTAGAGGAGGCCTATTCTTGATCTTGTGTGTGTGTGTTTTTTGTTATGTGTCCCCCCATGATCATGCTATGTGTTCCTGGATGACCCTTGTCACCCCTATTGGTGCTTGGATACATACATGGTTTTTTTTTTCATAAACCTTCTTCTATTTGTATCATCATTCTTCCATGTTTGTGCTTGATTTTCAATAAATTGAGGATGATGCAAAGTGTTGTGGGAATTTAGGTTTCCCTTCCATGTTGACCAATTTTTTAATTTTTACTTTGTTTTTCATGCATTCTTCCTAATCTAGTAGGGGATTGATGTTCTTTCACCTTGCACCATGGTTACCTATTATTATGAGCTTAGATAGATCTAACCCCACTAAACTAGATCTCCCTATACCCTTTATTTGTGCTTTTCTCTTTTTACTTTCTCTTTGTCTTTCCCCTTTATTTGCTTGAGTTTTCCCTCTCATGTGTGGCAATGATCTTTCTTCAACGTTTCGATTTTTAGAAAATGCATTTGTTGCCAATGGATCTTTTCTTGAAAATTCTCACAAACATTTCTTCAGAATCATATTCTCAACTCAAAACCCTAACGGAACATGTTTCCTTCATCATGGGTTCAAAAAGAAAGGACTTAAACCTTCCCCTAAAGTGGAAATAACTTGAATTGTCCCCTTGCGTGGGGGCATATTCTTTCTTTCGAATTCCTTGATGAAGTGAACATCTTTCAAAAGGATTGATTCGAGAGAGAGAACACCTACTTCCAAACTGTGCATCCCTTGAGTGGACCCCCTCTTCATGGTGGGTTCCCAAGGGACCCCTTCAAAGGTCTTCCAAACTATCGACAGTCTATGCGACTGTCTGCTCACTCACCCACGTGGCCACTTCTTGACTCTGGGGAGTCCACTATCTCATGTTTCCTCTATGTGATAGGTCTTGGGGGATAACTCCTTGCAAGACTAAGAGACTATAGGGTGCTTCCTTTGAGCTTCCTCCATGTGAGAAATATTGGGGGTGGCTCCCCTTTAGGACTGAGAGCCTATAGGGAACTTTCTCAGGTTTCCTCCATGCGACATATCTTGGGGGTTACCTTCCCTATAGGACTAAGGGCCTATGGGGAACTTTCTTGGGTGTTCTTATGCTTGAGTTTGTGGAGAATACCTTCCCTATGGGACTGAGAGCTTGTAGGGTGCTTCCTTGGGTGTTCTTCATGCTTGAGTTCATGGAGAATACCTTCCCTCTAGGACTAAGAGCCTATGGGGAGCTTCCTTGGGTACTCTTCATTCTTGAGTTCATGGAGAATAACTTCCTTATAGGACTAAGAGCTTGTAGGGAATTTCCTTTGGGTCTCCTCCATGCTAGAGTTTTTGGGGGACACCTTCCTTACAGGACCAAGAACCTCTAAGGTGCTTTCTTTCTTCAACTTCATATTTTTGAGCCATTATGGAGTCCTTTACGTTCCCTGCACCTTTAGGTACACCATACTAAGCTCTTCTTCCTCAATGGTTTAGGTACACACTTCTAACCATAAACTCTTTTTGATCTACTTTACCGAGCACTCATTAGTATTCGTGCTCGCTAAAGTGGGGGAAAAATGTATAGGAGTGAATTTTCACCCCATGTGTAAATTCCCCTTTCTTCCCTCTCCACTTTAGAAAACCAAGTTCAAAGGGTTAATTCAACCTAAGCCCACTGCTTGCATCCCACTTGGTGCCTATTTTGAGTGTCGGTGGAGGTGTTTCTATCGGGGATGCTTGCGTAGCGCGTAGATGTCTTTGTGGCATGCTTATATCCTTGGTAGATTCCTATGATTGAGCCTACATAGGCATTGCACTTCTCATTAGGATTCAAGTTGTAATGCCTCCTTTGGCCAACCGACCTGAATATGGCTGTTTCTATCATTCGTTCTTCAAATTAATTCCTTCAACATGCATTCTAGCTTCTTCACAACTTCAAGCACTTATTGTATCACATTACAACAAAAACAACACTCCATCAGTTTGGTAGAACAAGTTTGGAGTGAAACACCATTGTAGCAGAGGCTCGAGTACTCTTATTCTCTCCCCCAAGCAGCCTTGAACACTCTTGATGGAGTTGGTAAGCTTCCCTTTCTTTCCTTCTATCACTTGGTTGAGTTAACACTTTACTGTTTTACAGTGCTTTATGCTCTTTACTATATTAATTTCTTTATGTTGTTTCCTTAGTTGTCCATGGAGGTGGAAACACCTAAATGGGGGTTTGACTAAGGCAGGACCCTATACAACCACCAAACATTTCTCTCTCCTTTGTGTGTGTAGGTGAATGTGCTTTGGAGGAGCTAGTTAATGGTGAACGAGTTTCTTTATGAGATCCTTCTTGCCACCTTTACTCTTGCATTCTTTCTTTATCACATTAGGGAGTACTTGGTTTATTTAGTTACATTATTTTGTCCCTTTAGTGGTAGTTAGCTGGGACGTTAGTCCTTTTATTAGGTTTGAATTTATCCCTATTGTTGTCTTGTCATATAGATGCCAAAGCACTTTAGAGACACCACTGCGTTGTCATCCAAGAACTGCGCTTTCATTCTCAAATAGAGAGCTTCCTGAGGTGTAGTGTTAAACTTGAATAACAGCTCACCTAGTCCCATTTTGTATTTTGGGTTTGTAGATTGGTTGAAGGACTTCATAGTCCTCACCATTCTCATCCTAAATATCCTAACACCCTATTTAGCTGAGGTAAGCTATGATAGTTGTTCGCATCTTGGCCCTCTGTGACCTGGGGCCTTGCACGTGGAGGTCCCCCTCTCTTATAGGTATTAATTGAGAAATTTGACACTTTAATTAATGCTTCAGATTATCTTATGAAACAAGTTCCTACAGATAAGTTCTCTTGGTTCTTAATCATTTTCTTGGAGCTTCATGATTATGTAGGTTGCATTTGAAGTTGGCATGGATTGATTAGTTGGTGCAGGAAGGTCATTGGCCTTGAGTCTTGTACTTGATTTATAATAATGATTCATTGTTTAGAATAATTGCATGTATAATGTCAAGTGGGAGAATGTTGGGAATAGGATGCCATTTAATTACAATCCTAAACATTATTTCATGTATATCCTAAGTCCTTGGAAAGTGTTCCCCAACACTAGGATTAGAAAGAGATTAAATTTGAATGAAATAAACATGTTAATTGACATTTGTAATTAATTCTAAATGATAAAAACATGTGAGGGCATCCAAGAAGAGTTCCTAAATAATAGGAGCACATGGGGGCACCCACATGGAAGGTGGAACCCACCTTGAGTTAAGCTAATTGTTTGGAGAAAAAGATGACACTTTAGTAATGCATGTAAAGATCCTAGAAGTTAGGGATTGATGTTTGCATGCATGGAGTTCAGTTTAGTTTAGTTCAGTCCAGTTCAATTCAATTCAGTTATGGTTCAATTATCTTCAGTTGCATGTAGTTAGTTTGAATTGCATGTTAGTTGAATAAAGTTAACTTGAATTGCATGCTAATGACTTGAGTTGCATGACAGAAAATAGGTGACTACTTACAATTAACATGGGATGATCAATCATGCATGATATTTGCATGAATGGTGGAGAGATATGTTTCAGTTAATAGAGATTGACTTGGACCCACCTTGGGTGCCCAAGTTGGAATCTTGGAGTTAACACTTTTTCATGATAAGATATTTTATAAGGCTGAGTTAAGTGGGCCCATTCCTATGTGCCAACTATGAGGATAAGCTTACAAGATATCTTTGGAATCAACGTTAAGTTATGACGTTAGTTTGGGACGCCCAAATGGATGAAGGAATTTTTTTGACATTTTTCTTCATGATAGAACTCTACTTGCAAAGAATAGGCATGGGTTTTGTGAGATAAGCATTGTGCTTTGTAATTGTAAACTCTTTGGAGTTTACAAGGCTCATTATTGTCTATTTATTATAGCAAGTTGAAGAGATTTTATCAAATTTTATTGCAGGTTGTGAAGAAGAATTGTTGAAGGAAAAAGAAGCATCTTAAGAAAGGATTGATAAAGAATTATTGTAATATTGTTCTAAGGTTAAATAATATAAGCACTATTGATTCTAGTGCTGAAGTTTTTTCCCAAAAGGTTTTCTCGACGGTATATTTTGTGTAACTTCTTTCTTCTGGTCTTATTCTTCTACAATCTTCTGCCTATTTCTACAAATGGTAAAATGAATCTAAACAGATAATCATCCACAAATAAATAGTAACAAAGAATACTTAATTAGATCTACAACTACAATAGTTTTACAAAGTATTAAGCTACATAATTACCTCCATTTTCAACATGAATGTCAAAGTATTTGTTGATTATATTGTAGAATAATATGGAAAACTAATGTGATTATCCTAAAGAAACTACTTTAGTTAATCAATTTACTATAGAAAATAATTATCTTCATTATAATTTGTCTCACAATAACCATATTTTTCCTTACATGATTTACAGAGATTACATATAATATTGAGATGGAAAGGAGAGATTGAGAGACATGATTAGCTCCCTTGGTATTAGTAAAATATGAAACTAGAAAAATAAAATATAGAATCTTAAGATCATCCCCCAAAAAATAAATCACACAATCATGAGGACCATATCGTAAATTATGGTTTTAACACTTTATATTTGGTGTAATAACAATTATAACTTTCCAAACTAGTAAATCATCTTGATCTCAACACATTATATGTCAAATTAGGCTATAAAATTGAAAGTATAATTTATAGCAATAAAAATACATAAAAAAAATTATGCACTTTCAAAAGAATCACACCTAAAAATGTTATCATGTGAGCTTGAACAGGCTCTAGAAAATCCAAAAATGAGAACTACTCAATATCACATATCAGAATATAAAATTTCTAAAAAATCCACAATAAAATTAAAAACCATCTGCACCACTATGATTCTTTAAAAAATACCTAGATTAAAAATATTGCTTCAAAAATGGAGCCAATGTGACATAGAATGAGGCCTCTAAAGATTAGTTATCAAAATCATCATGCAAATAGAATTTGTAGTGAAGATGGGGTGAAGGGTGTTGATTCCAACAAGACATAATCTAACACAAAATTGACAAAATGTTTCAAATTGATCATATATTCCCTCACACTCCAAAACTATAGGGTGACAAGTAGTATGCAATGATTAAGGGTAGTTTTTAAGGAATATTCCCTATATGTTGTCATGAAGGCAATAACACCACTACCTAATTGGAAGAATCATTGGAGGATATGAAAACTAGTCTCACTATAGGTAGTGAGTATAATGTGGAATGAATCTATGCCATGTGGCACCCAATGTATGTTTGATGCATACATTGTAGAATACACAAGGTATGATAGTACCCTACCACATATTTTTTAAAATCTAAGGAAATTAATATTAAAAAATATATTTATTAAACTCATATTAGCCTATGTAGGGATGATTCATAATAGTATGACCCAATTTTTTTAGAATATTCCAATAACATAAAGAATATTCTTTATGATTTATACAATACATTAGGATAATTTTCTCTAATGGCATTGGGCAAGTGTTCAATTTTGATAAAACAACAATTAATCTATATATTCTTAGGCATTCTAAACACAATGGCATGGTTGCATTTCACCCAAAATTCTTTGAAGGATCAAATTCCTCAATTTGGCATGCACCTTCCTACTTCAATCCCTTATAAAGATGTCATCCTCTAGTGTCATTGTACGTGTTGAGTAGAAAATGGCAATAATTTGTGCCATATGACACCCAATGGGTGGTTGATGTGTATGTTATAGATTGCATAAAGTATGACAATACTATGCCACATATATTTTTAAGCCTAAAAAAAAGAAAGAGAATTTTGAAACCTATACTAGCCATGTATGGTTGATGCTTGATGATATGACCTAGATTTTGTAGAATATGTCAATGATATAGAGAATGTTCTCAATTGATCTATACAATAGGGTAGAATAATTTTATCTAATAAGTTTATGAAAATGTGCTTGATTTTGATAAAATAATAGTAGATCTAAATATTGTTGGATTATTTAAATGCAATGGTAAGGTCATATTTTACTGAAAATGTTTTGAAGGATCAATTATCTATCAAATTTGGTAGGCACCTCCTAACTTCAAACCCTTGTAAATCTAACCTTCTTTCTCCAGCTTGAATGTGATAAAAAAAACATTTACTTAAAAGACAATCTAAAATCAATGATTGACTCTAATTTTCTCCACTGAGCTCTAAAAATATACCTACAATATGAAGCTACAAAGAGGAACCCCAAAAATCTAGTATTTTTATTAAGTTTTTAAACTATTTTGTAGGTTGTCATTTGATACAAAAGATGAGTAAATTCAACTTTTCAAAAGTAAGCAATATTTGCAACCAAGATATCTCAAAAGACTAACAAGAAACAATCCTATAAGCTAAGATATTGTGTAAGAGTTGGCATAGAACACTCTAATACCACACAAGAATTGGCTATGGAGACAACCAACTAAGATCAATGTACTTCAATGAAAACACAAAAGAGACCCAAAATGAGAAAATAACTCTATTTTATTAATTGATACAAATATACAATGTGTTACCTAAAACTAAAATGAGAAACTCTTGTATATTTATTCAAGGTTGAGAAATAAGACAATATAAAATTATGGCACAAGTCAAAATACTCTAATCAAATTTAAATAACTAAGTATGAAAAGAACACAAGAGAGAAACTAGTTAAATAATATATTATGTTCACATGAACAAGAGGAAGCAATTCATTTTTAAGTAGGGAACTACTTATTTCACATTGTTGGCATACCAAAACACATAGCAACATGAAAATTATTAATATGTAGAGAGAAATGTGTAAACTTTATTATTAACTAGTCAATTCCCATTACCAATAAATAATGTTGGAAGTCACACCTAGTCAATATAAAAAATATCAAACTAATAAATTAATTACTTAGATTTATTGATATAATCCACATAATACTTTGTAGTGACATGAATAAATTTTTTGATAATTGATGACCTAAAATTATTCTTATTTTAAAATCTAAAATATAATAAAATATATCGATAACTTCAAAAATAAAGTTATTTTATCTAGTGATGGCTTGGCTTTTAGACCTGTTGTTACTGTTTTGTTAGTGTTGGTCTATTGTGGATGGCCGTTGGTGCCTTGTATTAATGGGACAACACCCTTGTTTTTTTTCTTTTTATATCAAAAACATAAGACAATATATTTATGAAAAAATTAAAAATAAATATAAAACAAAATGACAAAATAAACATATTTATCCCTTCCACATAGCATGGGATAACAAGACTTTGAATATTGTTAGGTGTGATAATAATAATGAACACTTGGACTTTTCTATAAATCTAAGTTGTTTGTCTTGCATGGACTAAAACCTTAACACTTTAATTTAATATTATTATAGTTAATCTCGTCGATTCATAACCAAATTCCACATGTCCCGTAAAATTGAAATTGTAGACATGCAAAATAAACATTATGCATTCAATCAGGATCATTCATCAAAGTTCCACATTAGGTGGATTCATCAATTAATCAAGTTCACCTTCATTCATTTATCAAGTAATCTCATTAATTTCCATCTCCTAAGGTCATTCATTTAAAATTAAATAAACATTATCATCAACCTTTTAATCAAATAAATCAAACTTTATTTAATTAAATCATAATGCACATTTCATCCTTTTCTGATTTAAATAAATCAAATATTTAAGTCAAAAAGGTCAAACATCCTAATCATCATTAAGCTAATCTAACCATGATTAAATGCTAATCCTAACCACTTGCATCCTCTAGATAATCCCACTTGCACAAATAAATCCATTTATTGATTTATTTAAATCAACATTTTCACTCAACATGGCATCCATGAGGAATATTCCATCAGGTTTGAATTCAAAACCAAGTGGGCATGTACATCCAACAAAGCAATTAATAAATTCTTACATTTCCCCCACTCAGCATTTACTCTCAAATTTGAATTTCAAATTTCCCCCCTCTTGGGCACATTTCCCAAATCTTGCACATGCATCAACCAATGACAAGTTGACAAGTGGCCTCTTCCTATTGGCCTATTTCTTAGTCCCACATTGGTCCCTCTTCAACACTGAGCATTTGAAAATCTATAAATGGAAAGCTTTATTCATTACCAAATCCTCCACAATCACTCTTGCAAAGTCACTCTCCTTGAGAATTGATTTTTCCCATCTTACTCCATCATCATCATTGGCATTATATCATTTAGCTTATCAAAAAGGGGTTGGGAAAGGGATATATTCCACAATAGCACCAATCCCCCTATGAAATGATGTTTGGGTAGTTTAGGAATAGATTTCATGCTTATTTCATGTATAATTTCATGTTAGTTTGGTGATATTATTATTCCCTTTACATTTGCTCAACAATTTCATAGGGAGGGTGATTATCTCATTTATTTAATGTTGACATATTTCTCCATATTTGTGAACCTTGGATTTATGTAGATATTTACCTTATAATAAAGGTTGTGGAATCTGGTCTCACACCTATTAATAACGTTCCCTTATAGGTTTTTAATGCCGCACCTGCCAAATGCATCTACTTAAAAAACTTTATTTGTTGTAATGATATCTTTCTTGGGATGTCAAAATCTTGGTATTGATATCTATTTGAATATGTTGCAGCCTGTAATCAAATCTTGGATAACCAATAGAAATGACTGGTATAAATCAATCTGCTGTCTTAAATGCTAAATATGGCTATATCTTGTACTAAGAATTTTCAAATCTTCCAGCTTCAACCATTTCCTGACTGATATGATCACTTGCGGGCTGCATTTATAATACTGGCATTGAAATATTTGATGCATGTATATTAATTGGAGAAGTCATTTAAAAGCATTTGAGTGTGTATTAAATACAAGTCAGTTGAGGCAGAAAAGAGGCATTCATTTCTAATGAAAAAGTCTTAAAACCGAAACAAGACATCTAGATTGCAAGTTTGGGTGTACTACTTTTTGATGTTTAAGGAATCACAATCCACGCAAAATCATTGAAGGAGGAAGATTTTAAATCTTGCAATCCTATATAAAGGGATGGTGAACACATACGATCATTAAATCTGTAGATGTGTAGAATCATTGTCAGAGATCTACAATCATCATCATCATTTGCAGTAACTTGGAGTCAAAGCCTAAAACTTTGATATTTCAATTCATCTTTAGCTATGTGTGTGTGATCCTTTGGTAGTATGGCATTCGAATGGAAGAAGTTATGGGTTTTTCTTTTTACTATTAATTTTATATTTAATAAAATATTTGGTGGTTCATTTTATATCTAATAACTTTGTACTATTTGTAGGAGGTTGACATTGGGATTGAGCGTTGGAATTGAGGAACCATAAGCAGATTGGAGTTGAAGTGAAACTAAGCATCAAACTTGAAACTCACAAAGCATTTTTTAATGCTTAAGGATTTTATTTTGTGCTTTATTTTTCTGTTTTTTGAAACAACTCACACTTTTTCTTTGGGGCTCTAAAAATAACACTTCAATTTTTTGTTGCAAAGGGTTAAAAAGGACATTAGACACTTACTTGATTTCAATTTGGGCTAAAATTGAACAAGGAAAATTTCACACTAAAGTTTGGTGCTTTAAATGAATTCATCATTGCTTTGAAGGCTAAAACGAACAAGTGTTTGAGTTGAGTGATTTTGTCTTTGGTGCATTTTGAATGCGTATCCTCTCCCCTTGTGCTTCGTGCAATCTAGGGTGCAAGAGAAACACTCAAAATGTATTTTATTGCTTTGAGTCACCTATAGAGGGGCCTGGCTAAGAGACACATCTGAAAGGAAAAATCGAAGGTGAATCCAACCGGTTTTTCATTCGGGCCAGTATATAAATGGATAAGACTAAACTGTCAAGTCCTCATGGTATGTAGGCCTTACCCGTATAGTGTCTTTCAGAACGGGATACTACCGTAAAATGTATAAGAGCCCCTAGTAGGATTTATTAAAGCCTTTAGTGGCTTGCTGGATGCTCGCAAGGTGCCATGTCCCCGATGTTGTGTCATTAAGAACCTTGTTTGTAGTAGCCAACTAGTCCATCCAACGAGTTTATCAAAGTGGTGCATTGGAACTTAGATTCCAAGAAGTTACTTGCCATGTCTGATCTTGGTTGAAATATAGAGGTTAAGATTTCATTCTTAACATACCTTTATATTTTGTCCTTGGTTGCATGTAAAATCATCTCTTCTACTACGAAGGAATGAGGCAAGCCCACCAAGAAAAATGTACCAATTGAGCTAGGATGTTATATTGCTTGTGAGTCAGTTTGAAAACACAGTGCTTTTATCGAAAACAATTGAAAACCAATATTCAACATAAGCATCAAATCTCAAACCCTTTAGGAGAGGCAAATATCCTTGAACAAATTCACATGTTATTGCTTGCCCTTGGGATTCGTATCCTTAAAGGCTTCTAAACATTTGGATTTCATCTCAATTTGCTTCTACTAAAGTCAACTTTAGGCAACCTTTGCCTTGATTTCCTCGATTTCCGAATAATGCTCTTTGTGGGATGAAAGGGAATTAGGACATTGGACATTCAGTTGAAAACCTAATCAAGAGTGTGTTTGTGTTAAAAAGAATCCATTAAGAAAAGATTGAATCAATTGGACCCCAGACATGTGCTTGGCATCTTTTGGTCATATGGTTTTCATGCAAACATTGGTCTTTTGATTTTGAAATACTCTTAGAGAAAAGCGTGTTCTTCACTATCTTGGTCTAGTAAACAAGTCCTTCCTAGGTTCATTAGGAACAAATCAAATGCTTCATCCATCCAAACACTTACCATTTTCATCCCAAACAACTTTAGATCTTTGGAAACATCATTCTAGACCTAGGTAAGTCATCAAAATCAAAATCACCTTGTTTAGTTAGATGTATGGGAATGCATCCTTTCTCATACATTTAATTGAATTAGCAATCCTTTGAACAAGTTCATCCTAAGATAGCATCTTACATCTTAGGATTTACAAGTTCATTACCCAAATCAAATCAACCAAAATCAAACCCTAAGTCTTGCATTGATCCAAAGTCTCTAAACATTCAACACTCATATCATTTACACATTTCATCCTCCATCTTGTCATTGGTCCTAAGAACCTTAGAGGTCACTTTTGCAACAAGGTCAAAACAGAAGGAGAACATGGAGTACAAACTTGATCCATACATCATGAGTAATCCAAATCAATTGAACTTTCAAAGCCTTACAACGCTGATTGATTATCAACACTCACATCTATGCAAATTGTACATGGGATTATTACCTTCTACAAATGCCAATGCCACAACAAGTGTGAGTATGCCCAAATCAAAGATTGGAACACATTTTCTGATGGTAGATCTAAATCCAAACCTACAAATTTTCCAACTGAACAATCAAAGCATGAGCCTTCAAATGAACAACGTCATCCCACCAAATCTCTACAAGCCAAACGAGAATGTACCAAGTACAAGTTTTCGAAACATGAATCCGACAAACTTTGGGATGGATACATTTGCAAAACATACAAATATTCCAAACATGAACAATGGTCAATTTCAACCTATCATGCCAAATCTAAGTGTCATCCCAAATGAGAAAATTTTCCAAAATCAAACACAAGTACACACTCCAAATCTGCTTAAACAAAATCCAAATCAACTATATCAAGGGAGTCATGATCGAAATCAAGAACAAATTTGGCTAGATCAAATTGCTACACTTACCAAAATAGTTGAGTCATTACGCCAAGAGACATCTCCACCACCATTACCCATATCAACATCATTCCTTTGTTTAGGGCTTCCCCCCTTACCTAGCACCAAGCACTCCATCCAAATCAATCCACCTAACACCAATCAAGCCATCACATCAAAACCTTTGAATATACCATCGACATCACACCAATGGATGGTATCTAATCAAACAACAACGTTGATCCCAAATCAAAATATGGTCTCCCAAGGACCTATCACCTCGGTCATTCTGACCATTCCTATCACCTTGATCATTCCAATCACCCCTATCACACCCATCATATCTCAACCCCTCACTACCATGATCACTCCAAGCGTATCTCAACCACTCATCACTACATCCAACACAATTCCAAATCCACCACCACTACCACCAACACCAAACACAACAAGACAATATAACATTGCGCTAAAAGCTCACCAAGCCTACCAAAGGGCCATCCAACAATATCTAGCCACACAACAAGCAAAACAAGCTCAAAAAGTGCAACAAGTCTCTCAAGCCACCCAACAAACACAAACACAAACACAAAAAATGACAACTGTTGAGAACAAGGATCAAGATCAATCCATCACTGAGCACCTTGAAGCTATGTCTACTTCATCCAATGATCAAATCAACATAGGTCAAGAGTCACTTTTCAATCATGATCAAAATCCACCAACAATACTCGACAATGATCCAATTCAAGAAATATCAACATCACTTGACTCTAGGGTTGAAAACATTCACAATCTCTCCACCACAATTGTTGTTCAAGATCTCTCAATTAAGGAACATATTGAAAATGTTTTTATACCATCCAATGATCAACTCACCATACATCAAGAGCCACTTTTTAGTGATCTATTTCAAGGAGTGTTAGGATTATTTGATCCTATTGACATAATGCACGATCCATTGGCCTATGATCATGTTGAAAATGTCTCTACATTGCCTTATGCGATAGAGGACATATCTCAAGAATTTATTCCAAAGCATGATCAATGTCTTTCACCAAAGTCTAGCAATGGTCCTTTCCAAGACATATTGACCCCCTTTGACCTCATGGTTACAGATACTGAGAGAATCCTCAATTCAACACTTGATCCAAATTCACTCAAATATCAAGAGGATATTGAACTGCTTACCATTCCTAATGATGATGTCCAAGAACCCTTTGTAAGTAATACATCCTTTGAAATTGACCCATGTCAAGAACTTGATCCAAAGCATGTCGAAAGAAACTCTGAAATCATTCAAGATCAAGAATTTGTATCTTCAAGATACTACAATAATCTAATGGACACTCTCCTATCTATTCCAGATGCACATACTCCTCCATCTACCCATGAGATGCTTTCTATGGATGGACACGTAGATGATCTTCGGTAGAACAAGATTCTATTACACAAAAAGAGCAGATTATTAATTCCTATTGTCAAGCTGAGTCTTCAACATCAGGATCAAATATTTCCCAAACTCAGATTAAGGACATCATGAATAAAGATATCCAGCATTATCCACTCAAGGAAACAAGTCAGATAGAATATCCAGAGTTAGTAGAGCAGCAAATTGAAACAATGTCATCTACAATGGTCATTTGTCAAAGCATGTTTATTGAATAAGACATCTTAGAACAGGAAGAATCAAAGCATGAAGGTACTACTTCCACAATACTGGGGGCAACTTCATCTCAAGCAAACATCAAAATAGGGAGCACGAAGAATCCTTATGATGAAACCGATGTCAATACTACAACCAGCCACATCATGAATCTTCATCCACCCATCACTCCATCCATGAATTGGGGCCAACTTCAAAATAAAGATTTGAATCAAAGTATGAAGAGCGTTATCAAGGGAAAAGAAGCTGAGAAGCATAATGGACAAATCAAATACGCATGGATACCAAAACATACAAAGAAAGATCATCCCTATCAAACTCCATCAGTCAAAGAAACTATGGGGAAAAATAAAAAAGGGAAAATTATCCATCAAAGATGTCCACAAAAGAAAAAGTAGGCTTTTCAAGTGATGTACAAGGTATATCAAGCAGTTGGTCCTAATTCCATGCACACTTTTGTATCCACCCATCATTGTTCATCTTCCCAAGTTTGGAGAGTCAAAGATTCCAAGTTGTCAACCAATCCATCTCTTATCCCTAAACACACTCCATCCATGCCTGAACGCATGATATCCAATTCTCACATTGACCATGTATTGGCAATGACCCTTCATCATATGGATTATGAAGGCACTCTATCATGATGTGTGCATGGAGACAAAGTTAACTCCGGTATCAATGAAGCAGATCATGAATCTCAAAAGTTGCATTCAAGTGCACGTATCTTAGCAAAGCAACTTCTTCAAGTAGGATATCGATGGCACATTATGACAGGGGCATCTACGTCAACACCACCAGGTGGTTCTGTTGGAACAATAAAAATCTAATGTTTTACATATGTTTTCATTCATAAATTTCTAGATTTGGTCCTACCGTATGCATATTTCATCTATAGTTTGCCATATTGCCCCATTGAATCAATCGAGTTATGCATTTCTCATGTCTGGGTCCATATTGGCATAGGTTCATTCCCGTCTCCCCGATCAATTCTGCATTTTCTGCTTTCATGAGTCTATGTTTCGTATCAACAAGACTCATTTAATGTCACATCAATTGAAGTTTGTTTGTAGGTGGCATTCGGCATGACCTTTATTTTGTCACAACGACTGGTATTTGTTCGTGGATGGTTGTCAGCATAATGTTCATCTTGTGTTGGCAACAATGGAGGCATCTATCGACATATGTTATGGCTCTTGGTGTAGGGTCTCCCCGATATCTTGAAGCTACAGCAACAATAAATCAAAGGAAATGTACAATTCGGTGGGAAACTTCTTATGTCTTAGTGAGGATGAATATAACAAGGATGTTGTGCGGTGTGACCTTTTGCTTTGGGTGTATGGTCATAACAAAAGGGTTGGGTCTTGCCGACAATATTCAATGTGGACTCCTCTTGGTGCGTGAAAGGCTTTCGGTGAGAGTTTTGATTTCTCTTGGCGATCTTGGTGTGCTTGGCTTTCGGTATAACAACTTTCTCTACAAGACGTCTCGCCGAAGGTTGGAAGTTGTGGCGACATTGGATCCTTGTTGGCATAGGTGTTGAAACATTTCGGTGACTGAGAAATAATGTGATGGAAACCTTCGGTATAGGTTGGGGCATTCGCCGTAAGGTCTCCGCGAGTGACCTTCGGTCTCGTCGATGGAAAGTTTGGAGGATTCTTATCGGTAGGAGTGTGGTCTTATCTCGGCGACTCAAGTGCATGGTGACTTTCGGTAAAGCAAAGGGCTCTCTGTGTGAGGTCTCCCCAATTGTGGGGTGTTATGACAACATTTATCATGGGCACTCTATATGACCTCTCCCCGGTACTGTATTGTCTTGGCGAAGGTGAGTGGGGATTGGTTTTCGGCGTAAGAATTGTTTATCTTGCCGATAGCTCGATGAGGTTTCTTTTTGGTGAGAAAATCTTGTGGTCCTAGCGAAGTTGTATGTAACAAAAGGTAACTAGCCGGTGTGACCTATTTGTTTGGTATGTGGTCATGGCGAAGTACTTGGGGTCTTTCCGAATGGAAGCAAAGGTCAATTTTTCGGCATAACAATTGGAGTCTCACAGCGACTCGAAATGAATGAAGGTCTTCGGTGAAGTAAGGTCTAATCTATGAGACATCTCTCTGAGATCGTGTAGTCACGGCGACTGCGAATGAAATGAAATGTGCACGTCGGTATGAGATTCTCTTATGTCACGGCGAAAAGTTTAACCACAGGGATTTTGGTATAACGAAATACTGTTGTGTGACATCTTACTGACCCAAATGAGCTACAGTGAAGGCGAAATACAAGCGTAGGGGATGTAACGAATGAATTTCCTTTGGCATGATGATACAGATGTCTCGCCGACTATTCGCAGGTGAACAACAGAAATAAAAATTGTTGAGGCTGACATGTTTCTGCTTGGATGACCATTGCTTGCCAGCTCGTTTGGAGCCCAAATTTTGTGCTGGGCTGACATGTGATCTCAATAATATATTTTCTTCAAATGCTTGTGTATAAATGGGCATTTTGGCAATTGTAATAGGAAGGAGTTTATGAGTTATTCGATATAGTAGGAAAATTGTATGGATACAGAGAAATAAATTTATCAAATCAGAGGCTATGATGCATGTTCTAAAATGGAGGTATTTATGAATGTTAATTGATGTTACTGCCCATGTCTGGTATTAGTTATCTGTTGAAATTAATAGAAGAATTGCTAAGTTGTCTCCAAGATGGATTCTTTCTGATTGTTTAAATTGATATGACAAGTTTGTATGCAATTTATCAGTGCACACTTGCTGCACTTGTGTGATCGATTAATTGGTTCTTTCAAGTAAAGACTAAATCCTTTTAGTTAATCATAGTAATTAGAGAGATTCAATTGGATTATTCAAGTAGAGCTTAGTAATCACATTTTTGCATGTTTATACAGGTTGTAAACATAATAAATGCTAGATAATTTGAATTGTCTCAGAGAAGTGCTGCTCATCTTGATCTCATTTGACTCTGCATACCCAACAAAGCACTGGTCTCTGCACTTCATTATTTGAACTTATTCAGTTTTTCTTTGCATCTATTAGTCAAGCATTCATTTTAGGATTCAGATCAAAATATTGTTACTGTTTTCAAGTTGGATTTTATTTGTTCACCTCTCATTGCCACTATGAACAAATTGCTTTTAAGAAGATAATCACAAGTTAAGCCTGCATTGTTCAAGAGAGGTACACCCGCCTGGGTTTGTAGCACCTAAAGAGTAGAAGGTTGAATTCTTTTGACCTTGTCTGTTTCCCTAAAGCGTATCAAGAGATTGGCAATCCCTTGAGGCATTTAGCCTACGTTTTTGAGAGCTAACAAATTGGCGACTCTACTGGATTTTGCAGCTGTTCATCATGAATGGAAGAAGATCTCAGTACAGGGGAGGTCATACTGGAGCTCCTACTGGCAGCAGTAAATGGACACATAAGGATGACAAGGTGGAGAAAGGAAAGAGGATCAATGAGGACATGTGCATGACTGGAAAAGATAAAACATCAAGAGCACATTGTGAAACATATGATATGTGGAGATATAATTCAAGTGCAAAACTTTGTACTCCAAAAGATCAAAGAAATCCTTTCTTTTCTCTGGATCCCCAAAAAAGAGCTAAGTTTGAAGCTGCATGTGAGGTTGAACGAATCAGAATTCAACATGAAGATGATGAACAGATGGAAGGTAACCAAAATGACTCTATTAATCATGAGCTTCCTAAAGAAGTAAAAGCACAGTTTGAATCACAGAGGAAGGAGATAGAGGAGCTGAAGGCTAAATTACAAAAATCCCAAGTTACTGATTAGACAGCTGGTGGCTCAAAGTATGTTCCACCTCACAAGCAGGGTGGTCATGGCACAGGGTCCTCCATTCAGCAAAATGCTCCTCACAATCAAACAGGGAATTATTACAAGTAGCCAAATAACCCACCTCACATTCCCACACAATACAATAATCACATGCATCAGTATCAACATCCGCCTATTCCTCCCCCTCACCAACATACAACCATGATCAGACAGTTTGATTTAGCTAGTTTTCAGTTATATCCTTACCCTATGGATGGCAGTTGGAGGAATATGGTGCCCAAATTTACAGGGAGTAATGCAATCACAGCTGAAGAGCATTTAAAGAGTTTTAATATTTTTGTCCAAGACATAGATATGCCTTATGAAGATTTACACACGAAGTTGTTCATGATGTCACTTCTTGAAGATGCCAGGGATTGGTTCAACAGCCTGCCAATGTTTTCAATTAATTCTCTCCAAGTATTTCAAGACAAATTCTTAGATCAGTATGGGAATCAAAATGCTCCAGATGCAGCTCTTCATGAATTAATGAGAATTCAAAAAAATCATAATGATTCAATTTATGATTTCAACCGAAAATTCAACAAGTTGCATACTAAAGTACGTCCTAGATCAAGGTTTCCAGATTCAGTTGCATTGAGTGTATATTTAAATGCATTTGATCCTAAGATAGGGTATGAACTAAGGAGTAGATCCCCAAGAGATTTGGCTGAAGCACAAAAAATTGCGTTGACAATTGAAAATAACAGGAAAGCTCCTGGTATAACTAATAAGAGAGACAACACGAGGCCACCTCAACAAAACAATAATTATCAGTACAGATAAGAGAATACATATAGAAATGAGAATAGAAATGAAAGGCCAAGGTTGCATGATATGCCTTACAATACAAACTGGAAAGATGGGAAACCTGTAAATACCAAGCATAGAAGTAAGGAGACTCCTGATCCATTGAACAAAAATGGAACTTACATGGTGAGTAATAATTACTTTTGTGAAGTTTGTAATCAGCCACATTCCCCAGACTATTATGTGGTAGCTCAAAAGATGCAAGAAGAGGGAATGTTAATGGAGGATAATGGAGAAGATCACAAGATCTATTTGACTTCAAATACCTTTTACCATGATGAAGAGAGTTATTCAGCTTTAGAGGATGAAGGTTATGAGTATGATGTTTCTAATCAGAAGTACAACGTCCATATGGCTGAACACCAGATTTTTTATGACTCTAAAGAAGATTATGAAAAAGATTATACTGAGCCACATTGCATTGAGGTGCCTGTTCATTGCAGTGTGAGGAGACTCACTAAAGACAAAAAAGAGAAAATAACTATTGCTGTAGTTGAGGGAGCGAGAAGTAAATACTGGTTGAGAAAGAAAACAGTAAATGAGAAGGAAGGCGTTCTTGGGGGAATCTTTATGAAAGACCAGAAGGTGACTCATGGAACTGTGAAAAAGTTAGAAAAGAGACTGCCTGATAAAGATGAATAGAAGCCTGTCCAAAAATAGGAAGATAAGGAAGAAGTGAAGGAATTACATAAAAAGATACAAATGCCTAACCAACTTGGTAAAAAAGAAAAGGAAGAAAGAAGAGGAGAAGTGCCAGAATAGAAGAAGACTGCTAAGGTAGAATGCTCTCCTTTTGACTTCACTCAGGCATTGTCCCAGGTAAAAATGTATGTCCCACTACTTGAAATGATGAAGATAAAAGAATATAGGGACACTGTTGTTCAATTGATAACAGGTGGAAATGATAAACAAGTGAATTATGAGAATATTGTAGCTATTAAAGCAATCAATAGGAAGGAGAAAGTAAATGTCCCAGAGGTCTGCTTGAGTGATGTATTAACTACCTCCCCTCAAGTGGATCCTTTTTTCACTACATTGCTTATAAATAACAAACTGCTGAGGAATTGCATGATAGACTCTGGTGCTGCTATAAATATCATGCCAGTAGGAGTTATGAAGAAGCTTGGCATGTGGGTTGATACATGTGAAGGAAAGTGTTATGCAATGGATAACAAACACGTTCCTGTGATAGGCATTATGAGAGGAGTTGAAGTCAAGCTGGCTACGTACCCACGGGTGGCTTATAATATAGATATAATAGTCATTGATACTCCTCCTTAGTTTGGGATGCTTCTGTCAAGGCATTGGATAGTTGCTGTTGGTGGAAATGTTCAATTTGATCTGTCTTATGCTACAATACCAGTGAATGGTCAGGAAGTCAAATTGTATAGAGAACCAAGAATGCATCAGCTTGTTGACTGTGTACCTCAAGATCAGATTAATTGTTTTTGTGATGTTGATCTTGGAAGTTTTAAAATTTAACCAGCTCAACCAGAATTAACCAATAGTGATCCAATTGAAAAACATGCTGCACAAAGCTGCAAAGAAGTATGGAAGATGTATTTTGATGGAGCATGCAGCCATGAAGGTAATGGCGCTGGGATTGTTTTTGTTTCCCCTGAAGGTACTACTTTTAAATATTCATTCTTGTTGGCATTTGAATGTACAAACAATGTGGCAGAGTATGAAGCTTTATTAACAGGTTTGAACATAGCTGTGAAACACAAGATTAAGTTGCTAACTGTTTTTGGTGATTTTGAGTTGGTTGTTTCACAAATTAAATACAAGTATGTAGCAAAGCACAAAAGATTAAAGCAATATAGGAATGCTGCATGGGACACAATTGAATTGTTTGATGCCTTCTCAATTGAGTTTTTTGATAGGTCAAAGAATATAATGACTAATTTTTTAGCAAATGTGGCGCTGAAAAGAGATGATATCACATTGGTTGGGGTATCACAGATTGAATTCAAGAAAAGGCCTATTGTTCTTGATAACATTTATAACTGGCAGGTTTTCAATGATGATACTGACCTTTTGAAATTCCTCAATTGTATAGATCAATATGAGGCCTAGGAAATTGATTTCAATGCTTTTGTTGAAGAAGTGGATGGGAAGCAAACTATGTTTGGCAAGGAGATTTTGCAGCTCAAAATGAATGAATTGCCCAAGGGTCTAGTGGCATTGGAGAGGTTGTATGATGGAGGTGATAGATCTCTAATGAAACAAAAGCCAGTCAGAAGAGAAGATATTGAAGAAGTCAACTTGGGGATTGAGATAGTACCAAGAAAGGTATACATTGGAAAGAAGATCAGCCCTGAAATTAGAAGAATGCTGATAGAGTTGCTAAGAAAGTACAAGCATGTTTTTGCTTGGTCTTATGAAGATCTGAAAGCATAGAGGGAATATTTATTTCAGCATGAAATACCACTGAAGCCAGATGCCAAGCCTTTCAGACAAAAGCAAAGACCTATAAATCCAACATTGGAGCCTAAAATGCAAGAGGAATTGATAAAGCTCAGGGATGGAGGAATTATCAAAGCAATCAGACATTCAACATGGGTTTCAAATATGGTTCCTATGAGAAAAAAGAATGGTGATATCAGATTATGTGTGGACTTCAGGAATTTAAATATGGCATCTCTCAAAGATAATTATCCTTTACCCAATATGGAGGCTATATTACATAAGGTGACAGGGTGTGAGCTGTTGTCCATGATGGATGGGTTCTCTAGATACAATCAGGTCAAAGTTAAGGAATCCGAGCAATACAAGACATCGTTCACAACTCCTTGGAGAACATATGTATACATAAGAATGCCATTTGGTCTCACCAATGCTGGAGCGACTTTCCAAAGGGCCATGGACATAACATTTGTAGACTTAATCAATGCTATCATGGTGGTGTACCAAGATAACTTGACTACTTATTCGAAGAGGGCTGAAGATCATGTGCAACATCTAGAAAAGGTATTTATTAAAGCTCTTGAATATGGTATCAGTTTAAATCCAAAGAAGTGTCATTTTGTAGTCACAAAAGGTAAGCTCTTAGGGAATATTGTTTCAAAAGAGGGAATTAGAATAGATCCAGAGAGGGTTGAAGCTATTGATAAGATTCCTATTCCCAAAACTGTCAAGGCAATGCAATCATTCTTTGGACAAATAAATTTTGTTAGAAGATTTATTTCTAATTTTACTGAGATCATCAAGCTCATATCTAAAATTTTGAAGAAAGGACAAAAAATGGACTGGACTACTAAAGCTTTAGATGCTTTCATGTCTATCAAAAAGGCTATCAAAGAGGCTCCTGTTCTTAAATCTCCAGATTTTACAAAGCCTTTTCAGATTTTTTCATTTGCTTCAATGCATACTATTGTTGTTGTTATGTTACAAAAAAATAATGATGGTCATGAACAACCTGTGTCTTTCTTTAGTAAATCATTACAGGGGTCTGAATTGAAGTATGACATAATGGAAAAATAGGCTTTTGCATTGGTAAAAGCCACAAAAGCATTCATACCATATCTTGTTGGAGTGAAGGTAATTGATTATGTCCCTCGTGCAGCTGTCAAAGACATTTTAACACAATCTGAAGTTACAGGTAAAAGATGCAGATGGATCAACAAGGTTCAAGAATTTGACATGGAGATACAGATCACTAAGCTAGTAAGAGGTCAAGGCTTGGCTAAGCTAATGGCAGAATCAAATATTGAAGCAAATCAAGTTTGTAATATAGAAGAGGGGACTGCAATTGCAAGCATTGAGCACACTCCTTGGTATAGTGATGTTATGCATTATCTTAAATACATGAAGTCTCCAGATGGATTGAGTGACAGCTAGAGGAGAACTTTGAAGTTGTAGGCATCAAAATATGTTTCCATGGATGGAGATCTATTTTGGAAGAATAGGGATGGTATACTGTTATTATGTCTGGATGAGTCACAGGCTAAGCATGTCTTGAGAGAAATGCATGAAGGAGTTTGTGGGGAACACTACTCAGCAAAAACAACTACACACAAAATTCTCAAGGCTGGGTATTATTGGCCAAAAGTATTTAATGACTCTTTTACACATGTGAGAAAGTGTGAAGCTTGCCAAAAGTTTTCTGGAAGATTGAAGTATCAAGGTGCTTTTCCACTTCAACCTTTACAGGCTGATGCCCCTTTTCATCAATGGGGAATTGACTTTATTGGAGAAATACAAGAGAATTCAAGTGGAGGACATAGATGGATACTAGTTGCCACTGATTACTTTACAAAGTGGGTGGAGGCAATCCCAACTAAGCAGGCTACAAGTAAGGTAGTTAATAATTTTCTAATGGACAACATTATCACCAGATTTGGTACACCAATGAGGTTGATCACAGACAATGGGATGTGCTTCAGATCAGATGAATTCAAATTTTTTTGTGATAAGTATGGCATTACTATTTCTTATGTGGCTCCCTATCATCCACAAGCCAATGGTCAAGCAAAATCCATCAATAAGAGTCTCTTAAAAATTATAAAGAGGATGCTGGGACATAACAAGAAGGCTTGGGATTCAAAATAGAAACTTGTTGTATAGGATGATAGGATCATTGTGAAAAGGGAAATTGGAAAATCCCCATTTGAATTGGTGTATGGAGCACAGGCCAGGATGCCTCTGTAGAATTTGTTACCAGTCTACAGGTTTGTCTTACAGGAAGATGTGGAAGTTCCTGAACCTATGGAAGACAAAATGGAGCAACTTGTTGAACTTGATGAAATGAGGAGAGAGGCCCAAAGCCAAAACATGAAGTTACTGGCATAGATGAAATATTTATTTGAAAAGAAGGAAAAGGATAGAAAGTTTGAAGAAAATGACTTGGTATTGATGTGGAATGGAAGGTGTCAAGAGAAGGGCAAGCATGGTAAGTATGAAGCCTTGTGGCTGGGACCTTTTGTTGTTGTTGGAAAGAAGGGTGAAGACTCATATTATCTACAGAACATGGCTGGTGAAGGTCAAGAATTACTTGTTCATGGGCAATTCTTGAAGCCTTTCTTCTCTTGAGCAATACAGAGGGTTAAGGGTTGCCAGTGCATGGACAACTCTTGCTTATCCTCTTTAAAAATATTTTCCATGCACAGTAGTTTAGGATTTCATCCATCTCCATTTCACTTCCACTTTGCATTGATTTCCATTGCCATTCTTTCCATTGTTGCTCACTGGTTCTTCATTTTGTGTCTAGTCTGCTCACCCAAGATTCTGGATCCTTGAAATGATCTTACTATCATTCATCCCTAGACGGAGCCACTATTGGAACTGTAAAAATCTAATGTTTTACATATGTTTTCATTCATAAATTTCCAGATTTGGTCCTACCGTATGCATATTTCATCTATAGTTTTCCATATTGCCCCATTGAATCAATCGAGTTATGCATTTTTCATGTCTGGGTCCATATCGAAATAGGTTCATTCCCGTCTCCCCGGTCAATTCTTCATTTTCTGCTTGCATGAGTCTATGTTGCCTATCAGCAAGACTCATTTAATGTCACATCGATTGAAGTTTGTTTGCAGGTGGCGTTCGGCAGGACCTTTGTTTTGTCATAGTGACTGGTATTTGTTCATGGATGGTTGTCGGCATAACGTTCATCTTGTGTTGGCAACAACAGAGGCATCTATCGGCATATGTTATGGCTATCGGTGTAGGGTCTCCCCGATATCTTGAAGCTATAGGGACAATAAATCAAAGGAAATGTACTATTCGGTGGGAGACTTCTTATGTCTTAGCGAGGATGAATATAACAACGATGCTGCACGGTGTGACCTTTTGCTTTCGGTGTATGGTCATAACGAAAGGGTCGGGTCTTGCCGACAATATTCAATGTGGACTCCTCTCGGTGCGTGAATGGCTTTCGGCAAGAGTTTTGATTTCTCTTGGCGATCTTGGTGTGCTTGGCTTTCAGTATAACAACTTTCTCTACAAGACGTCTCGCCGAAGGTTGGAAGTTGTGGCGACATTAGATCCTTGTCGGCGTAGGTGTTGAAATGTTTCAACGACCAGGAAATAACTTGATGGAAACCTTCGGTATAGGTTGGCGCGTTCACTATAAGGTCTCGGCGAGTGACCTTCGATCTCGCTGATGGAAAGTTTGGAGGATTCTTATCGGCAGGAGTGTGGTCTTATCTCGGCGACTCAAGTGCATGGTGACTTTCGGTAAAGCAAAGGGCTCTTTGCATGAGGTCTCCTCGATTGTGGGGTGTTATGGCGACATTTATCATGGGCACTCTATATGACCTCTCCCGGATACTGTATTGTCTTGGCGAAGGTGAGTGGGGATTGGTTTTTGGCGTAAGAATTGTTTTGTCTTGCTGATAGCTTGATGAGGTTTCTTTTCGGTGAGAAAATCTTGCGGTCCTTACGAAGTTGTATGTAACAAAAGGTAACTAGCCGGTGTGACCTATTTGTTCGGTATGTGGTCATGGCGAAGTACCCGGGGTCTTTCCGAATGGAAGCAAAGGTCACTTTGTCGGCATAACAATTGGAGTCTCACAGCGACTCGAATTGAATGAAGGTCTTCGGTGAAGTAAGGTCTAATCTATGAGACATCTCTCCGAGATTGTGTAGTCATGGTGATTGCGAATGAAACGAAATGTGCATGTCCGTATGAGATTCTCTTATGTCATGGCGACAAGTTTAACCACGGGGCTTTCAGTATAACGAAATACTGCTATGTGACATCTTCCCGACCCGGATGAGCTATAGCGAAGGCGAAATACAAGCGCAGGGGATGTAACGAATGAATTGCCTTCAGCATGATGATACGAATGTCTCGCCGACTGTCCGTAGGTGAACAACAGAAATAAAAATTGTTGAGGCCGACATGTTTCTGCTTGGATGACCATTGCTTGCTAGCTCGTTTGGAGCCCAAATTTTGTGCTGGGCTGACATGTGATCTCAATAATATATTTTCTTCAAATGCTTGTGTATAAATGGGCATTTTTGTAATTGTAATAGGAAGGATTTTATGAGTTATTCGATACAGTACGAAAACTGTATGGATACAAAGAAATAAATTTATCAAATCAGAGGTTGTGATGCATGTTCTAAAATGGAGGTATTTATGAATGTCAATTGATGTTGCTGCACATGTTTGGTATCAGTTATCTATTGAAATTAATAGAAGAATTGCTAAGTTGTCTCCAAGATGGATTCTTTCTTATTGTTTAAATTGATATGACAAGTTTGTATGCAATTTATCAGTGCACACTTGTTGCACTTATGTGATCGATTAATTGGTTCTTTCAAGTAAAGACTAAATCCTTTTAGTTAATCACAGTAATCAGAGAGATTCAATTGGATTATTCAAGTAGAGCTTAGTAATCACATTCTTTCATGTTTATCAAAGTTGTAAACATAATATATGCCAGATAATTTGAATTTTCTTAGAGAAGTGATGCTCATCTTGATCTCATTTGACTCCGCATACCCAACAAAGCACTGGTCTCTGCACTTCATTATTTGAACTTATTCAATTGTTCTTTGCATCTATTAGTCAAGCATTCATTTTAGGATTCAGATCAAAATATTGTTACTATTTTCAAGTTGGATTTTATTTGTTCACCTCTCATTGCCACTGTGAACAAATTGCTTTTAAGAAGATAATCACAAGTTAAGCCTACATTGTTCAAGAGAGGTACACCTGCCCAGGTTTGTAGCACCAAAACAGTAGAAGGTTGAATTCTTTTGACCTTGTCTGTTGCCCTAAAGCATATCAAGAGATTGGAAATCCCTTGAGGCATTTAGCCTACATTTTTGAGAGCTAACAGGTTCAACATGAATTTTTCAGAAAAATCCAAAAAAAATCATAATATATGAAAATCCAAAAAAATCAAAAAATGGATTGAAAATAGTAAAGATAAAAAATTGTCCTCTAGTGAAAACCGCATGGGCGGCACTTTGGGCAAGACCATGATGAAAACCTAGAAAACATGCGTCATGTGTGGAATTGAGCATCTACGTGTGCCAATTCAGTTGAAAGCATCTCATCCCATCCATAATAAATCCAACATTCCATCCATCTCAGCCACAATAAATCCATTCATCCATAAACCAGTTATCTAATCCATTTTCATCCATCTGCATCCATCATTCAAGTTATCTTGATCTTGATGAAAGTTTGGGGCAAACTTTATGCTTGCTTATGGTGAATATTTTGACATGGTCTGTTTTCATTGATCTTATTCTATGCAGCATTATCTGAGCTATGAAGCACTATCCAAATGAGAATTCGTTATCTGAACACCTTATCCTATCGAAAGATAATCCTTGGAATCCTTTGCGTGCTTACCATATCCATCCATCCATACACTTATCCGAGCATCCACACATCGCATTCTGTACATTGCTAGACACTTGGGGCAAATATTTACATCTTGCTTCAGGAATAAATCTTGATCTATATCCTCCAACTTATGTGGTGATTTGAACATTGGAAAATGTGAAATCAAATTGGTCAAAGCATTTGGGAATCAAAAATCCAAATCAGTAGCCCATGGGATATTTTGATGAGAAGACATTTCTTATCAGTCTTCATCTTTCAGCGAACATCAATCCAAACAATCAATATCAGTCGCATCTAACGCACCCTTCAAACGTCATATTAAATCATTTGAACAGATTTTGTTCCAAATCAAGCTTCATGAATCATGACCAATCAAATCCAAACAAGAAATCAACAGGATATCCTTGTGTTGCTTAACACTATCCTTGCATTGTTGTGCATCCTCAACAATGTTATCATCATCAATTCTGATCAATCAATCCTTGCATTGTTGTGCATCTTCAACAATGTTATCATCAATCAATCCTTGCATTGTTGTGTATCCTCAACAATGTTATCATCATCATCAATCCATCGAGCTAGTCAATCAACCTTAGCTTGGTTTTCAACAAAATCCCAAAACAGAGCACTGATATCACATGTCCATATCCAAATCATCGAAATCATGCGAAAACCCAAAAACATCCAAAACATAGAAAAATCCAAAAACATCAAAACATCAAAATCCAAAAACATTCAAAAACATCAAAATTCCAAAAACATTCGAAAAACATCAAAATTCCAAAAAAATTCGAAAAAAATCAAAATCCAAAACATTCAAAAACATCAAAATCCAAAAACATCAGAAAATCGAAAAAGCAAAAACATCGCAAAATCCAAAACCCAAAAAACAGCCTCAAAACATTTCAAAACATCAAAAACATCCAAATATTTGAAAAAAAATAAATCCATCCATCTCATTTCACTTGCACCCGCAATAATCAATCATCCATAATAAACTAATCATCACCTTCATCCTTTGGCAACACAAACATAAACAATCACAACAATCAGAAAAAACAAGCTTCAATCATAAAATCAAAAGCAAACAACAACATTTAAGAAAAAATCAAACTCTTGATCAGTCGCAAACATGTCAATCAACCTTATATCAACAGCCTATCAATCAACTTATCAAACCATCATCATCCTATACAATGCATGTCCTAGGATATATGGTTCTGACAATGGGCATCATTTTGGATATCACCTTGGATTCTTATCATATCAAAACACATCCCTCTGGCTAGAGGTATGAAGAACATTGACTTGTTTGTGTACTTGATCTTGTCTTTTGATTTATCTTATTGCGCTCATTCCAAGATCCTCTTGATGATATCTGAACGAAAGATTTAGAGAGATAGGAATGGGGCAATGATCATTATCTTTTGTCTGTTGTGCTTGTTGGATGTTCTTGTAAAATAACTTGGTGAATACTTGCTTTGTTAGGTATGTCCTAGCAAGGTTTCTGTATGTCAAGTGTGAACAAGAATACTCCTATCTGTTTGTCGAGTCAAAGTCCATCGCACTAGGCACAACGCCATCTTGGTTCTTTATACCTTGATGCATCATACCTATGTGTGTTATCAAACATAAGGTAAGTAGCCCTTTTAAAATCCCAATCCTTGATAAGCAAATCATCCATCTATCATCATCATTTCTCATCATCATTTCTCATCATCATCTCTCATAATCATGGACTTTTTGAATCCTCTTGTCATCAGCTCATTTCCGCGCTAACATAACATCACCAATGCATCCATCATGCATCCATCATGCATCCATCATACATACATCCTGCATCCAGAAAACTGTCAGCATACCACATATCATTCATATCATACATAAGAGGAAACATCAATTATTTCACATGCATTGCATTTACATCATCATCATAATATAGATCTTTTAGTATAAGCATCTGCATAAATCATACATTTGCATAATCACAGCATATCACATCATCCATCTCATACATCAAATCATCATTTAAGTTGTTTAAGATAATATAGATTTGTTATTCTAAGAATCTTAAATCTATCTCATTTGCATCTTAAAATCATCTCATCATAACCATCGAGTTTGAACCTCTTTATCGTGAGATCGACCCTCAAATTGAATCTTTTCGCTCGATCTCTTGAGGGGGCAATGTACCAATGTACTTCTTTCTGCTGGGGCATCCGAAAAATCAGAATTTTTTTGAATTTTGATTGCGGTAAGATTATTCTTTGAACCAACGCAATAAGTACATTGCTTCAAAGAGGGGCAAAATGTAGACATGCAAAATTAACATTATGCATTCAATCAGGATCATTCATCAAAGTTCCACATTAGGTGCATTTATCAATTAATCAAGTTCACCTTCATTCATTTATCAGGTAATCTCATTAATTTCCATCTCCTAAGGTCATTCATTTAAAATTAAATAAACATTATCATTAACCTTTTAATCAAATAAATCAAACTTTATTTAATTAAATCATAATGCACATTTCATCCTTTTCTAATTTAAATAAATCAAATATTTAAGTCAAAAAGGTCAAACATCCTAATCATCATTAAGCTAATCTAACCATGATTAAATGCTAATCCTAACCACTTGCATCCTCTAGATAATCCCACTTGCACAAATAAATCCATTTATTGATTTATTTAAATCAGCATTTTCACTCAACATGGCATCCATGAGGAATATTCCATCAAGTTTGAATTCAAAACCAAGTGGGCGTTTACATCCAACAAAGCAATTAATAAACTCTTACATGTCCCCCACTCAACATTTACTCTCAAATTTGAATTTCAAATTTCCCCCCTCTTGGGCACATTTCCCAAATCTTGCACATGAATCAACCAATGGCAAGTTGACAAGTGGCCTCTTCCTATTGGCCTCTTTCTTAGTCCCACATTGGTCCCTCTTCAACACTCAGCATTTGAAAATCTATAAATGGAAAGCTTTATTCATCACCAAATCCTCCACAATTTCATCCTCAAATCATATGCAAAGTCACTCTCCTTGAGAACTGATTTTGCCCACACCATCTTCATATCACATTCATAGAAATTTCATCATTTAGCTTAGATTGATCAAGGATTGGGAAAGGGCTTCTTTCCATAGAAGCACCAATCCAATATGAGATGACCTACTTCATGTTTTTCATGTGCTCATTTAGCTTGCATTTATCATTTGTTTGCATTTGAAAGCATTGATGTACCATTTCATATGGATTTTGTTATTTGCTTTGTTTTAAACTAACATGCTAATGTGTGTTGTTTGTTTTGAGCATTTGTAGATTTTCACATCCACATAAATAAACAAACTTGAATTTCATGTCAAATTAAACCTCATAAGGTATTAAAGTATTATTTTCTTCAAGTCAAAGCTACTTGGCAAAGATATCATAATTATATAATTATATATGTTTGGAAAATATGCAAATTGTATGCATTAGAAACATTTAATCTTGATTTATTGTGACTAATTTCATAGGATTATTAAGCTACAAAAGCTTAAAATCTGGATCATAGATCATAGTATATACAATAAACAATCCTTGGTTCTTACAGATTTGAAGAGTAACTATTTACTACATTTATGTGTAGATGAAATATACATTTCTATTGGTTGTTTAACTATTAAACTATTTGTGTTTTAATGAAGAGGAATAAATACCTTCTTAAAAGATAGTAAATAGCCTCTCCATAAGTATTTTTTATGTGTTCACATGAGAAACTCAACAAATGACACATTTTTCAAATATGGTCTTTTAGGTGAAGACTTAAAACTATGAATCCTTAATGATACAAAGTTTAACTGTAATCAATCATTGGAAAAGACATCCTTTTTTCCAACTCTTATATTCTTACTCTATTGAATGCCACTCATAAATTGCCTCATAGCTAGAAATCGTTAACAATTAAAGTAGTCGTGGCACTCTAAAAGAAACAAACAAGATAAAAATAATAACTCTTGACATAAAAAATGAATAATCATTACAAAACAATGAAAGAAATTGAAGCAAAAGTTGTTACTCCTAAATAATGGGATGTCATGTCAACTTTTTTTTTTAGACTGCAAGAATCGAGTAGCACAACCCCCTATAAACTGCAGTGCTCCTGGTAAACTTTTTAACTTGACCGGTGGCACTGGTGCAACACGCCCTTTGATACCACAGGGGTGGGGGAGACTAGACCTCGTGACCAACCTCCTATAACATGAAAGATTTAGCCAACCGAGCTAGGGCCCCAACCCCAAGGGATGTCATGTCAACTTGAGTGTTATGGATATAAGCCCTTTTTTCCTTGAATAAAGTATGAGAAGATTACATAAAAACTAACTAAAATTTTTGAGCCTTAAAAATATCTTAAAGATATATTTCTAATTTTTTCTGAGTTGTATTATATATTATGTGATGTTGCCTCAGTTTCATACTAAATTAAACTAAGTCACTTAGCTAAAATTAAAATCTTTACATTACCTTAATTCTATATTATAATGAAATATAAATTACATAAATTTGAAAAGCTAAACTATAACTAAAAAACTTTAAAGCAAAATATTTCAATTTTGTTTAAGATTTAATAATTAAATATCAATTTATATGATATTTATCAAATTTATTTTTATTTAATTTAAGAATCAACACCTTAGATATAGCTTAGCTTTCCAAACTTACATACCTTATATTGAGTGATACTGTGAAATGCTCAATCATCACTAATTCTCAAACATGGACAACTATAAGAATATTAGTCATCTTAAACAAGCCAAATAAAGCATTCCCTATTAAATAGTTGAGCATGCAAACAAGATGAAAAAATTATCAAAACTAACATGAAATCTTATTCTAAACTACTCAAACCATCATCCCATAGGGAGATTGGTGTCACTTTGGTTTTGAAAGTGACCCTTTCCCAATTCCTTTGATAAGCTCTTGATCCCTTGATGTGAAGATGACTTTGATGAAAAGAGAGTGTGAAATCCAAGCTAAAATGAGATGAAAAAACAAGTGACTGAAGAATGAAATGAGTAGAGTAACAATGCTTCAAGTTGTGGATCCATTTCAAGTAGAAGAGACCTCTACTTATAGGAGTGAAAGGTTGAAGAATGGATGAAATTGGTGAATGTGGGAATAAGATGAGAGCCAATAGCATTGTGACACTTTTCATAAGGCTAATGAAAGTCGTGGCGATGTGTGTGGAGCACATTTTGAAAGATGTAAAGAATTTAAGGCATGTAGGTGGATTTGTAAGAGGATGTAAGGGAATTGAATGAATATGGTTGAGATGTAAGAGGGACAAGATGGCATGTAAGAGGCCATTTAAGACAAAGGTGTCTCTTGTAAGAGAATTTAAGACCTTTGTAAGAGGCTTTAAAATTCTTTTGGAGAGAAATTTATGAATGGGTGGTTGAGAGGAATATTCCTAGGAATATGTCATTGTGAGGAAAATAGGCTATTTAGTTAATTAGAAGAAATTATTTTCATGTGAAAGTTGGTTAATTGATCATGGATTTAGTTGACCAAGGTTGAGTCAAAAGCTAGAGAAATGGCTAATGAGGATTAGGAGGAGATTAGAGTTAATTAATTCAGAATTAAATCAGCTCAAGTGGGTTAGGGGATTTATGACATTTGATTTATTTAATCATATAAGAGGACTTTAGGGTTTTAATTAAACAATTTGATTTATTTAATTAAATATGGTGAACATTAGTGAGCAGGAAGTGAATTGATCTAATAAATTTAATTACTTGATTAATAGTAGAAATTGGTGAATTTAACTAAATAATAAAGATTATTTAATTAATTGGTTAGTGCAAAAATGATTTAAGAAGAAATGATGTTAATTAACTAGAATCAAATGATTGGACTATTTGAGTGTTTGCATTTTTCCCCTCTTTGAAGCAATGTACCCATTGCATTGGTTCAAAGACTAATGGTGCCAATATCAAAATTCAAAAAATTCTATTTTTTTTGGATGCCTCAATGTTGCCCCAGTAGAAGGCATTATGCTACTACACTGCCCCCTCGAGAGATCAGGAAAAAAATTCAAATTTTAAGGTTGAGCTCACAATAAAGTTTCAATAATGGTTTTTCTGTAGAAAATAGGTTACAAGATGTGAAAATAGGCGCAAGACATATGCTTAGACTAACAGATCTATATTATGATGATGATACTACAAATGAGATGAATTAAGAGGCTTAGAATAAAAAATCTATATTATCCTAAACAGCTTGAATGATGATGAAATGCATGTGAGATGGACGATGTTTCCTATTATGATGATATGCCATGATAATGCAGGATGTTGATGGTTTGTGGATGCAAGATGGATGTATTGCTATTTTGGTGAATTTCATGATACCATGTTAGCATGAAAGAGGATATAAGAATGAGAGGGATAAACTATTGATTCCAAGAAGATGCAAACATCCAACAAGGCCATGAGTCAACGAGGATTTATTAGATATGATGATGAGTGATGATGATTTTCTTATTGAGAGATTGTGACACAAACAAAAGAACTTTCCTTATGTTTGATAACACATGTAGACATGATGCATCAACGTATAGACAACTAGGATGGTGTGGTATCTAATGTGATGGACTTTGACTCAACAAACATATAGGAGTACCCTTTTTCACACCCGACATACGAAAACCTTACTATGATGTACTTTAGACACTTTGAACATCTCACACCAAAACATAGAAAGGAAAAGCCTTAACATGTAATAGTCAACAAGTTGTTCAAAATATCCTCCATACATACCTAACAAAGCAAGTACTCACCAAGGTTATATTACAAGAACATCCAACAAGCACATAAAAAAAAAGATAATGATCAATTCCCCATTCATTTCTCTCTAAATTTTTTTGATAGACATCATTGAGAGGTCACTGGAATGGGTTTAATAAGGTAAATCATAAGAAAAGATCAAGCAAATGAACAAGCTAATATTCTTCATACCTCTAGCCAAGACTAAACTATGGTGATGCTTGATGTTGGTGTCCATTGTAGGAAGGATGCATCCTAGCACATGATTTATCTGATGATGTTGTGATTAATGAGATGATGGGCTATCGATACCAAGATTTGACCAACTTGTTTACCTATTGACCTAGATTTAAGACCTTGACGTTTAAGTTTACCCTTTATAAATTTTCCATACTTGTTTCTGCTTGTTTTGCCAAAGGTTGAAGATGATGATTGATTTATTGTGAGTGGATGTTTATTGTGGGTCAAAGAAAAATGGGATGGATGATTTTGGGTTTTTTCTAAAATATTTCAATGTTTTGTTGGTTTTCTCAATATTATGAGGTTGTTTTGGGATTTTTGATATGTTTTACAAATGTTTTGCTTTTCAATTTTCAAATGATTTTGTGTTTTTTAAGATTTTGACTAAAGACCTAACCTAAAAGACTATACAAGGGGTCTTAGGGGTTGATCAATGATTATCCTTGCCTACATTATACATGCAGAGACCATGTAGTTCGACTGACATAGACTCATTTATTAATGTATGGATTGTCAGTTTATTGTGACGAACACCTAAAGGACCTATCCTAGGGGCCTCTCGGGTTGATCAAAGATCAACCTTGCCTACATTATACATGCAGAAGCCTTGTAGTTCGACATGGTGACTATGTTTTTGAATTTTTTAGTTTTCAACCTATTTTTGGATTTTTGATATGTTTTGGATTTTTTTGGATTTTCTTGATTTTATGAATGTTTTTGGATTTTTCAATGTTATGGAAGATTTCAAGGATAGACATGAATCCGATTTGATGTAGGTATAAGGAAAAAATTCCCCTGGCATGATGCGATAGACTACCCCGATATAGGTAGGACAAACTGACCTTTGGAGTGTGTTGAGTAGTACTAAAAGGGAACATGATACCAACATAGGATCAAGCTATGATGTAGAAATAGATGGGTGATGGAAGGAATGATGGGTGGAGGATAAATACGATGGAAAGCGTTGCAGAATAATTCAAAGACTCATTGTTTGATGGGAAGTGCTTATTTACACAAGGTTCTTGATTGCTAGATTTTCACCAAGGTACTTGCCCAAAGTGCCACCAAAGTGGTTTTCACTAGAGGATGAATTTTTTGGATTTTATCATTTTTTTTTGTATATTGGATTTATACCTTGCAAGCTCGGGCATAATTTTTTTTAGGTAGGATCTACTAATGGGCTCCTACAAAGGTTCACCTTCTGGTGTGGAGAATTGATATTCTCTTGATTTATAACTAGTTGTGACAATGAAGGGTCCCAACCAATTGGGTTCAAATTTTCCCTTGCTGATTGGATTTGGTACATTCTTCTAATTTTCTTTCAGCACAAGCTCCCTGACTTGGAATGACCAACTCTATATTTTTGTTATAGCTCCTTTTGAGATGGTTATAATAAACCTGTAGATGATTCAAAGCATCTAGGTGACATTCATCCAACAACTCTAGCTCATTCAATCATAACACCTTATATTATTCATCAGTAATAAGGTTCTGCAAGGATATTCTCAGGGATGTGAGCTTGACCTCAATAGGCATGATGGCTTCTAATCCATAGACCAAGGAGAAATGGATTGCACCTGTAGGTGTCCAGATGTTGGTTCAGTAGGCCCATAGGGCAAGGTTTAATTGTAGATTTAAGTCACAACCAACTTCATTGACCATTTTCTTTAGGATCTTCAGAATGGTTTTATTCGTGGCCTCAACTTGACCATTTTACTAGGGTTAGTAAGGGGTGGAGAATTGATTTTGGATGTTAAATCTTTGGCATAGCTCACAGACATCCTGATTTTTGAAAGGTGTCCCATTATCCGAGATAAGGGATTGGGGGACACCATAGTGGAAAATGAGGTAATTCAGAATGAATTTAGAGATTTTCTTTCCCATGATGTAGGTCATAGGGATGGCCTCTACCCACTTTGTGAAGTACTATGTGGTGGTAATGATGAACTTGTGGTCATTGGATGAGGTAGGTGTTATTTTCCCTATGAGATTGAGCCCCCACTGTGAAAGGGCCAAGGTGTTATGATTGGTTGGAGCTCCTAGTTTGGTGCATGGATGAGGTCCCCATGCTATTGGAATTGCATACATTTCCATACATAGTCGTGAGCTTCTTTCTCGATAGTAGTCCAGTAGTACCCCATCCTTAGTAGTTTCTTGGCCAAGGTTATACCACTAGAGTGTGAACCACCAATGATGTTGTGGACTTCTATTAAGGAAATTAAAACTTCCTCGAGGTTAAGGCATTGTAATAGGGTCCCTTTGAGACTCCCTCAGTAAAGGGTGTCACCTAAAATGATGAAGCAAGGTGAATTTTTAGTGAAGTTTGTCATGAGATTGAGGGTGATGTTGACGGGGTGGACTCCTATTTTTGAGTAGGTGAATATATCATGGTACCAAGAATCACCAAGACCACCAACTTTGCACACAAACTTAGATTCTAGTATCTTGAAAGTTGGTACAAGAAGTTTCTCTAAAATAAATTCTTATTTATGGACGTTCCTTGAGATATCTAGCAATGAGCCAATCGCATCCATAACATCTTCTAATCTATTGTTTACTCTTAGTATCTACTCAAATTTTATGTCGATGAAGAACTCCTTGAGATCCTCTACCAACTTTTTTTATGAGGTGAGTTTTTCATCCTTAGTTTGATATTCATCATTTAATTGATTGATAACCAACTATGAATCCCCATAGACCTTTAGTGCCATGATCTTCCATTGTACCACTACTCGAAGTTCTATGAAAAGAGCTTTGTATTCTGCAATGTTATTGGTACATGGGAAGGATAATCTATATGACTTTGGGATAGAATCCCCTTGTGGGGTGATGAAAATGATACCTACTCTTGACCCATGTTGCATGTAGGAACCATCAAAGTACACTTTCCAATGGTCTGCTACATTCAAGAGGAAGATTGACTCATTTGGAAACTCTGATATGAGTGGGTTTTCAGCATATAAGGGTGCTTCATCTAGTTGATCCACGATCACTGGCCCTTTGATGGATTTTTGTTCCACATATTCAATGTTATACTCTATCAAGATCATGAACTACTTGGCCATCTCTCACGAGTGTTGCCTTAGAAAGCATATACTTTACGGGATCTATCTTGGTGATGAGATTAATATGATCAACAAGGATGTAGTGCCTAAAATTCTATGAGGAAAACACTACTATGAGACAAGCCATCTCAATGAAAGTGTAGTTGAGCTCATGTCCCACTAAGGTTCTACTGATGTAATAAATGGCCCTCTCTTTCCCTGTTTCATCATGCTGAGCTAGAAGAGAACCAAGAGCTGCCGTTGTAGCTGAAATGTAAAGGATCAATGGCTTATTCAGGATTGGTGGCATGAGGGTTGGTGGTGTTAGCAAGTATTCCTTGATTTGATTAAATGTATTATCACATTTCTCATCCCACTTGTAGGTTACCCCCTTGTGAAGCAAATGGGAATAAGGGACAGTTTTATCCACAAGCTATGCTATGAATTATCGATTGGATTGTAGCCTTCCTTGCAAGCCTCTTGGTATTTTTTAGTGTTTGTGGAGCCTCCATGTCTAAGATTTCCTTGAATTTTGCTGGATCTATTTCAATTCCTCTCATTGATAAAATATATCCAAAGGGCTTTCCTGAAGTTACATCGAAGACACATTTCTTGGGATTTAGCCATACCTTATATTCTTCGATCCTGTCAAATATTGGGCCCAATGTTGATATATGGTCTTGAAATTTCCTTGATTTGGCTACTATGTCATCCACATAGTCCTCTACAATTTTGTGGATCATGTAATGAAAGATCAAAGTCATAGCCCTTTGATATGTAGCTCTAGTGTTCTTCAACCCAAATGGCATCATATTCCAATAGTAGGTGCCCCGTGGACATGTGAAGGTTGTTTTATGTTTTTCATCCTTTGTAATCATAATTTGGTTGTATCCTAAAAAAATTTCCATTAACGATAGAATTCCATGCCCTGATGTTAGATCTACAATCATATCTATGTCAGGGGAAGGGGAAATCATTCTTAGGAAATTCTTTATTTAGGTTTCTAAAGTTGGTGCAAATGCAGATGCCCTCAGTGGACTTGAAAATAGGTACAAGGTTGGAAACCCATTCTGGATAATTGATGGGTCAGATGAATCCTACATCAAGAAGTTTCTATAGCTCAAGCTTGACTAGTAAGGCGATTTGTGGGTGCATATTTCTTATTTTTTGTCTCATGGGTTTTTCCTTAGGATACACTACTAGATGATGGATGAAAATTTCAAGATCAAGGCCTGACATGTCAGCATATGTCGGCACAAAGTTCTCCTTCCTTTCCTTTAGAAATGCTGCTAAATTTTCTTGTTCTTTAGTCAAAAGTGATTATGAGTAGAAGGTGATTTGTGGGGCCTCTTCGGTTCCCAAGTTCACTAGGTTGCACTTTTCTACTAAGAATTTTTATTTCTCTTGATGAATAGCACTAAGGGAAAGATTGAATCCTTCATCCTTTGGTGCCTCAGAGAGGTTTTCACCATTGGATATGTCCTTTATTTTTACTATTTTAGGATCAAAAAGTGCCACAATGTGGTTTTCACTTAAGGATCGAGATGTTACTCTTATATTTTCAATTTTGTGACTAAGAGATTCAATGGTTTCCCCATAGTATGCATGTATGTCCAATTCAATGTCGAACCCTGCTTTGTGATCTCCATATGGCATATTATCCCTTTATCCCATAAACTCGGAGAGAGTTTCACCATTTTCAAATGTATCTAAGATCGGTGGTCCTTATTGGTCATAGTCAATGAGTTGGGGGTAGACAAGCTTTAGCTCAGTGACTTGGTTACTTGACTTGAACGATATGGAGGTTATCATGAAAAGAGAGGAATCCTCAAATAGCATAGGTAGGTCAGAGATGGGATCCTCAAAGGGACTACTAAGTGAGATGGGTACCGAAGAGGAAGCTTTGACCGTTTTAATAGGAGAACATTTTCCAAGTATGGTCACCTTAATAGGGGTACCCCCAAGGCCAAGATTCTTTAGGTGCTTATTAGGAATGATAGGCTCTAATATGTCATTTTCATTTTGCTCAAACTTTTCATTTTTGTTGTAGCCCCATTGAAACATTAATTGTAGACCATTTTTGTCCTCGTCCATTGGAAGAACATGTGAGGGCCTATTATCTTGATATAGGAAGCCTAATATGTATTCTTCATTTACAACCTCTTTTCTCAAATCCCCCCACTTTTTGAAAGTGGTAGGAGATGCTATGAATGTCTGGGATGCGCAATCACTAGGTTGTGGTCTTCCATGATATTTCAAAGATTGAGGTAACTCTCCTAACACATATGTGCCCTTCTAGAAGTTATAGTCCTCACAACCATTATCTTTGACTACAAATTTGATATCTGGGATGTTCTGGATGATGGGTGTCTTTGTCTCAAAAGTGGAGGCTAAAGTGGATGGATCAACATAGGAAGATGTGGGTCCCTCATCATTTCTAGGAACTTGGGGGATTTTGTAATATTTGTCTTTTAGATTCTTGTAGTAGTACAAGGGTTCAAGGTCACTATGGATCGTAGCTTTTTTATTTTGATATGGTAATTTTACACATCAATGAAAAGTAGATGTGATGGCTTGCATCCCATAGATCCATGGATGCCCTAAGAGAATATTACATGGAAGTTCAAGGTCAAGGACCTAGCAGGTGGTTTCCATGATGGCCGACACCACTTGGATAGGGAGTTGGATGGTGCCTTGGGACACTTGTTCTTGATCATCATAAGCCTTGATGGTTATCCCCTTTCCTTTTTCAATAACATCCTCAGAAAATCCTAGATTTTTGACTAGCTGTAAGGTACAAATATTTAAGCCTACACCCCATTCACCAAGACTCTTTTGAATTTTTTCTTATGGACCAAGACCTTAAGATGGAGTGCACAGTTATGTGATGGTTGCATCGAGAGGTCATCCTTGAAAAATTTAAGATGTGCCATAGTGATGTGTCCAACCATAGCTTGAAATTGGTTTGCATCAATGTTCATGGGAACATAGGATTCAGACAAGGACTTGTCTAGAATATTCCTATGTGCAGGCAATATTTTAAGCAAATCCATGATGGAGATTTGGGTGATGGTCTTCTTTAGTTTTTCCAAGATGTTATAGCCACTAGGGTTATATTTCATATTGGTAGGTGGTTCCTTAGGTGGTGGTGATGGACCTTAGATAGAGTTCTTTCTGCTATGTGTGGTGACTCCACACTTTTCTTTCACCCTTTTGATGTTGACGACCATTACAAACTCATCCAATGATGCTAAAACATGGTCATAGACATGGTTTACATTGGTGTAATTCTTCCCTATGGCTTTGTTGTGATCCAACATTGGATTTGTGTATATCTTGAGATCTTGGTTTCCTACTGGTTGGTCGATGGTTATAGTCTTATCATCGATGAGGTCCTAGATAATATTTTTTAGCCTCATGTAGGTAGTTTTTGTGTGCCCCTTGATCTTGTGAAAATCACAAAGGTGCTTCTCATTATACCAAGGCAGTTTAACTTGAGGTTCTTGGTAACTTTCATAGACGGGGAGTGTGATGAGGTTCGCTTGCACAACTATTGCATGATAGATTCAATGGGTTCCCCTAGTGGTGTATACTTGTGTTTCAATGGATGTTTTTCCCTTGGGGGTGGTCCTCCTTGAGTGTTCACATTGTTGATTTTTTAATTATTTGGTTGTTGTGATGGGTTTATTTGTGGGGTGTGTTAATGAATGGGTTGTGTGTTGATTTGCGGTTGATGGGTGTTATGTTGTGGGTATGTTTGTTGTTGTGTGTTTTTCTTTGGAGTGCTAATAACAGCTTTGGCATCAACAACACCATTTTTGGTAACATTTTTAATTTTAGCCTAAGTGCGAGGTTTGTCATTGTAGCTAGTTGATGGTCTATTGTCTTGGTATATGGTGTGCACCCTTTTTCCATAAGGGCTCTCTCAATGTTGGGAGCTTTGGGGATTAATTGATCATACGCCGTGATACATTACATTTTTAGATGGAAGGACAACTCCCCTTCAAGGTCAAAGATGATGATTCCAATTTGTTGTTCCTCTGGCATAGACCATTTTCTTTTGCTAGGTCTGGATCTCCATCATTGTAAGAAAGTTGCAAATGTCTCTCCCTTAGCTTTTTTAAGGCTAGATAATTCCTCCAAGCTTACATCCATGTCTAGGTTAAATGATTAGTTTTCTATTAATAGGTCCATGAATTCTTGGAACTTTTTGATTCTAGAAGGTAAGTAGGAGAACCATTCCATTGTGGGACCATCCAAGCTTCGGGGAAAGATTCACATCAGATAGGAATCATCATATGCTACTTTTGTTCAATGTACATCAAATTCTCTGATATGATCCTTAGGATTTCCTTTTCCTCAGTATTTGTAAAATTTTGGTATTTCAAATGTTGGTGGGAATGGAACTATAGCAATGTTCCTATTGAATGGATAGGGGCACAAATCCCATTGGGTACATATGATTTTTTTTCTTTTCTAGATTGAATGTCTTGTATTTGCTACAAGAGAAATTTGACCTATGTGGAAAGACTGATTTGGGGATTGGGTGGTGGAATGTACATGTTTTGGGGTGGTATGGTTTGTTTGGTGAATGACGGGGTGACGTGTGTTACTTGCATGTTAAGGTTCAAGGCATTTTGTTGTGTGTTCATGAAGGGTTGATGGAAACCTTGTTATGTAAGCAATGCTTGGTGGTATGCCTATTATTGTTGTTGTTGTTGTTGTGATAATAGAACTTGTTGTTGAGCATGTTGCTACACTTCTTTTTTGTTTTTGTGCTATCAATCTTGTTGTTGTAGGGCTTTTTGATAGTCTTGTGATTGCACTTGTTGTGCTTGGTATTGGGCCTACGCTTGGGCTTGTGCTTGAGCTTGTTCTTGGGCTTGCACTCGGGCTTGAGCTTATTGTTGTTGATGTCGTAGCAAGGTTTGTGCTTGGGCTTGGGCTTGAGCTTGGGCTGCTTGTTGTGCTTGCTACATTTGAAATTCTTAAAGTGTCTTTTGATATGCTTGTTGTGTTGCTTGCAATGTGATGTTGTATTTATTTTCTATGTTAAGATTTTGTTGTGATGTTGTGTTGAGAGGTTGTTGTGGTGGTTGTTGAGGTGATTCTTGTGAAATGATGAGGGACTAGGTGATAGATGGTGGATTTGGAACCATTCTTAGCCCTTGTGAGACTAGACTTTAGGATGTTTGAGGTGTTGCTGATGATGTGATTAGTGGTTGAGATATTTGGGATGATGCCACTTGGTGTTGTGCAGTATAAGTGACATGTTGGGAGGATTTGGTGTTATGGATGTGTTGATTTTATTTATGTTTGGGGGGTTGACTTGATTTGGTTGATTTTGGATTGATGTGTTCAATGAAGTGGTTTTTCCTATACTTTGAATTGGTGTAGGTGATGGTGTCATGATAATGAATTGTGGGTATGATTGTGATATGTTCCCTTGTGGGATTGAAGATGAAGCATTGAAGGTACCCACTTGTCCAAATAGGTATATTTGTCCTTGTGAGACATTTGGAGTGTAACCTTGTGTATCAAGGGTAAAGGCGGGTGATGCACAGAAAGAGGATGGATTATTTGTCTCATGGAAGATCAGTGGTACATATGGTTTTTGGGGTCTTGTGGGATGGTGTTTAGCATACCCAATATTGTGTTGGCCTCCAAGTTTTGATTGTTGACAAGTGGGTGCCCTTGAAGGGCTTGGATTAATGAGCTTCCTTTCATAATCATAGGTTGACTTGGTGCATGAGATGATGATGGTTTAGTAATTGGTTGGATGATGATTGGAAATGAGGGTGTGAATGATATTTGTGGGATGTTCACTAAAGGTTGCTCCATAATGGTTCTTACATAAAAATCAAAAGGGATTTTATCCCCTTCTTTTGCCAATGAAAACATGTATTGGGTGGGATTTAGTCTCATGATCATGTTTAAAAGTTTTTGGGTGCCTGGATTTTGCACTAATTCAAGTATTTCATTGTGAGACATCTCTTTGAAGTTGTTTGTGACATCCTCCACTTGACATCCCCCCTCTTGATCATCTTGATGTAGTTGAGGGGGATGAAGTGGAGGGTTGGTAGATGCCCTAGGATTGAATTCAGTTTGACTCAAATCACTCATGGTTGAATTTTTTTTGTTTTGTTCCATACTCTTCTTGTATTGTGATCTTGTTTGGACCATAAAATTTAGGATCAAATTTTTTGGGTACAAAAGAGCCTCTAAGGTGTGTTTTTAGGATCAAGATGATATGAAAGATGAAGGGATGGGTGATGTGGATGTTTGAACCTTTAAGAACTTTGGAAAAATACTATACTTTAGGATTTTGATTTTGATTGTTTTGATTTGGATGATGAACTTGTAAACCCTAAGATGTTAAATGTGATCTTAGGATGAACTTGTACAAAGAGGATGCTAATTTAAATAAGTGCATGAGAAAGGATTCATTCCCACACACCTAGCTAAACAAGATGATTTTAATTTGGTCTAAGTGATTTACCAGAAGTATAGCATGAGGATGCTTCCAAAGTTATAGAAAGTTGTTTGTGAGATGGATTTTGATAAATGTTTTGAGGATGGATGGAGGTGTTTTTTTTTACCCTAGATGAACCTAGGACTTCGCGTACAAGACTAAGGTGTTGAAGAACATGCTCTACCATATAAATGACTTAAACCCAAAAAGATCAATACCTTAAATGACAGGCTCATATTGGACATACAAGTTTGGATCATCCCTCGAAAGGTGTCTATAAAAAATTTCTTACCAAGATATCCTTGTTGCGATAAAGACCCACAAGGTGTTTCTTGACAAATTTTTTACTATGATTCCTAAGTTTGAACTAACAAAATGTGGGCCTTCATTTAGGAACTTTAATCTTATGAGAAATCATGAAAACAAATACATGTGTGGGGTCCAATTGCGAGTTTATCTTGATTTATGAATTCTTTTTTACCAAATCAACTTTTCTTTCTTAAATTTCAAACTAAATGTCTATGTCTAAGCTCAGTTTCATTCCACATGGTCCATTATGTGAAAATCAAAGAGCCAAGGCCATAGTTTCCCTAGGTTGAATTTGAAGAGAATGAATTGAGATATGAGCCCAAGTATTTAGAAGCCTCTATAGATGAGATCTTTAGGCACAAGTAGTAATATTGGACTCTTCAAAGGTATTCACTCTTTTCAAAGGGTCTAAAATTTGGTGATTGTTAAAAAAAAAATTCAATGTTTTGGAACTCAAAAATGTGTTCAAATAACTCATAAGAATGCACAACCTAGGATGAACAGATACTACTTTCTAAGTCCCTACATGGATTCCTCCAAACACTAAGAAAAAGTGAATAGTTAGAGATTTGGTGACACCAACTCCCCCGTACACAACACAAGCACGCCAAATCTCAAACCCCAAAGATCCAAAAATCTGAAGGATTTTCTATTTCTACAATGAATTGTGGAATGTAGGGTGGCTTCAGAACGATCATTCCTACAACAAGTGGTTCTTAATTTGTAATTTTGGGATAAAACTGGTGCCATACACACAAAAAGATTGGCTCAATTAAGAGGCCTCACAATCCCTTCCTAAGAAGGGATTTTAATGTATCACATGGATGTTGGGGGTGGTACTTGTCGGTATGGGACATCAACACTAGCTAGTTGATGACTTTGTCACAACCAATTAATGTATATAGTGGACCAAAATGAAAGAATGACTTAGGTCATTCCCTCTCACAAGTTGGGAGGTAGGCCCTCTAAAGGTAACAATTTGACATGAAAAAAAAATATTCCTAAAATATCAAGATGTTTTTCATCACCCAATATCGCCAAAAGGCATGAGGGGAGAGGATACACACTTGAATTGCACAAAAAGTGAAAAAGGTACACTTGAGTGTTTCTCGTCACCTAAGATCACACGAAGTGCAAGGGGAGAGGTTACACACTTGATCAATCCAACACTTGCTCATTTTAACCTTCAAAGAAATAGTGAATTCATTTTATACACCAAACTGAGTGTGAAGTTGTTTTGTTCAATTTTACCCAAGATAGCAATGACTAGTAAGTGAGGGTTCAATTTTAACCAATTTAAAAAAGATCAATCAATGATTAATTTTAAACCCAAAATGAAGCTTATTGGTTATAAAATAGAAAATAAAAGCAACCATGGATGCCCTAAGCTATTACAATGAGCATTTAAAAATTATTTTTCAATTCCAATGCCCAATTCTCCAACTCAAATCTTTTTGTTATTTTTCTAGATTTCTCTGCCTTGCTATACCATCATATTAGTGATCCTAATGTGAGAGAGGCCACCACTGATTATTTATGCAAACTACCATGCAAATTCTCTATTATAAAACAAACAATGGTTATAGCACTAAAAAATTATATTTTATGATACCCCAAGAAGCCTAACTAGATTTTATGATACTCCAAGAAGCCTAACCAAAAGATTAAAACCTTTTGAACTTTTAGCCATATGTTGTTCAACTTCAAAAATAAGTAGATAGCAAGATTATATCTATAAGCATGAAGAACTTTTTATACATTAACTCATATTTAAGCATGAAAAACTGATACACAAGATTATATCTAGAATTTGAATATATCTATAAGTTGCATCTCTCTATCATTTTGATTAGTTCAAGCAATTATATTACTAGATATAATATATAAGCAATTTTTAGGGTAATCAAAATCTAGTTGCAGTTTTCTTTAGGAAATTTTATGGAAAATTGTTCATTTTACAGTTAAATTCCATTGCAAAGGAGTTTTAGGAATGAACAAAATTGAGCATAATAAGAGATCAATCAGGTTCAAAATTAAAATTCACTTGCAAACAAGAGATCGATACAGGTCAATTCCACCAAAATTTTAGGGAGCAAAACAAATTAAATTCAAAAATTTTGAGAGCTATCATGCACGATGGTTCAAAACCTTTCAAGATCATAATTCCAACTTAGGATTTGGAGAACACGTGAAATAATCCCACATGAAAATAACAAGCAATAATTTTCACCTCCACAATAGACCCGACAAAATCCATAACAATTCAAGGCAAGCCAAAGAAAAAATTTGACAACGCAATTTACAAGACAAAGATCTTAAAAAATATGAAAGGGTACATAAAATTGGATCATTGCAAAAGAAAATCAGATTTTATTATATCCTAATGAATTCAAGAAGTTTCTAAGTGTTAGAAAATAGATTATAAAAAAAAGCTTACCGTGAACATTTGGGAAATAGCTTTGTCTACCTACAATAGGGATATTTTATATTGGTTGAGTATTGACTAGCAGAAGAGTAGATTGTGTTGCATATTGACTAACAGAAGTGTAGGTCCAAGTGACTAACAAAAGAGTAGATTGTGTTGCATATTGACTTAAAAAAGTGTAGGTAAAAGATTAAATGAATTAATCTTCCTATTTAGCACTATATAAATGATATGCCTCATACAAATCAATAAAGAATCAAGCATGGCAAGTTCACTGTATGACAGATGGACTAAAAAATAAACCTAAAATTTAAGGCTTTTAACTACAAACTACAAACTACCACAAGAAGCTTTACTTTCCTTAGAAATTGGAGTAAGACTAATAAAATGAATTGGATGCAAATGGAAGCTACTAAGAATGCATTGTTTAAATTTAGGAAAGTTTTGAATTGCATAAAGTAAACTACTTACTAATGTGCAAAATTAGGGAGAGAAATATAGATGCTACCTCTAATTCGCTATTGAGGCTCAACCCGTTCACCAGGTACCTTTTTTTTACCACAAGTGTTGTCATTGATTTGTCCCTTAATGGTAAAATTGTGAAAACTTTTCTCTATTATTGCTTCCGAAATGCAATGACTTATTGCACAAGTTCGTTCTCTAAAAGCTCTTTGAGTCCAATTCCAAATACTTTGTATGGTTGTTTGAGGAGTCTATCTCAAACATGGTGGGCACCAGAATGTGAATGCTTAATCATCACTAATGCTAAAACATGGACAAATATAAGAGTATTAGTCATTTTAAACAAGCCAAATAAAGCATTCCCTATGAAAAATTTGAACATGCAAACAAGATGAGAACATTATCAAAACTAACATGAAACAATAAGAAAATGAACATGAAATCTTTTTCTAAACTACTCAAACCATCATCCCATAGGGGGGTTGGTGTCACTTTGTTTTCAAAAGTGACCCTTTCCCAATTCCTTTGATAAGCTCTTGATCCATTGATGTGAATATGACTTTGATGCAAAAAGAGTGTGAAATCCAAGCTGGAGTGAAGGGTTGAAGAATGGATGAAATTGGTGAATGTGGGACTAAGATGGGAGCCAATAGCATTGTGACACTAGTCACAAGGCTAATTAAAGCCATGGGGATGTGTGTGGAGAAAATTTTGAAAGATGTAAAGAATTTAAGGCATTAGGTGGATTTGTAAGATGATATAAGGGAATTGAATAAATATGGTTGAGATGTAAGAGCGACACGATGGCATGTAAGAGGCCATTTAAGGAAAAGGTGGCTCTTGTAAGAGCATTTAAGACCTGTGTAAGAGGCTTTAAAAGTATTTTGGAGGGAAATTTATGAATGGGTGGTTGAGAGGAATATTCTTAGGAATATGCCATTGTGAGGAAAATAGGCTATTTAGTTAATTAGAAATTATTTTCATGTGCAAGTTGGTTAATTGATCATCATTTTAGGTGACCAAGGTTGACTCAAAAGCTAGAGAAATGGGTAATGAGGATTAGGAGGAGATTAGAGTTAATTAATTCAGAATTAAATCAACTCAAGTGGTTTAGGGGATTTATGACATTTGAATTAAATAATTTGATTTATTTAATCAAATGAGAGGACATTAGGGTTTTAATTAAACAATTTGATTTATTTAATTAAATGTGGTGAACATTAGCGAGCAAGAAGTGAATTAATCTAATAAATTTAATTACTTGATTAATAGTAGAAATTGATGAATTTAACTAAATAATAAAGATTATTTAATTAATTGGTAAGTGCAAAAATGATTGAAGAAGAAATGATGTTAATTTACGAGAACCAGATGATTGGACTATTTGAGTGTCTACAAATACCAAGTAGAAAGTGAATGGGAAACATCACTTATAGATGTTGAAAACCCCACACACATTTGGTCTTGCATGATCCTATCCAAATCCAAATCATACTTATATATATTTAAAAAGACAAAAAGGTTGTGTTTTTTTTAAGCAAAATACATTAAGCCTAAAATATTATATTAATATATTAAATTATTACAACTTTATGAAGCTAAAAGAAAAAAATGGAATCAATTCTAATCTTGAGAGCACTTTACATTGATAGGATAGTGACTTGAGAATTATTCCTTATCACCAAGAACATGGGTGTAACAGGTATATGCAGGATCGTGATGGGCCAAAAAGTGGTGATATGATGGGTATGTGTAGGGTATGTGGCTGGCGACTTTTTTTTACCCAAAATTGATGAAATGAAAAGGGTTTTTAAAGGATATTCTCAGCTTTCCACCAATATAAGTTATGTTTTACTTTGAATTTAATAAATAATTATTATTCATTTTCTATTTGAATTATGACTAAAATCCTGATTGATAGGCTGATTGAAAAACATTTGTAGCTTCCAAACGGTATCACATTTTTTGAATCCAAAACATGTTTCACATTTTATACTTCACATACTATATGATTAAAAAAAAAACAATTGAATTTCATGAATTTTTTCACCAAGTTAAGGTGGTCAGACATACAAGTTTTTATATTTTTTAAAAGTTGTAATAAAAAAATCATAATTAATTATTTACTTGGAAAAAAATTACAAAAAAATATGCATAACATTGAGACATGAGTCCTCTACTTATATCTAAAATATTATTAAAAAATATTATCATTTTGTTGTGGTTAGGGTGGTCAGACAGACACCTACTTCTCATTTTTTCCCTAAAATTTAAGTACTACTACATTGAAGTTTGAAATTTTCACCGAATAGATTTTTTTAAAAATAAACCTAGTAGTTTAGAAACTACATTCAATTTTCGATAGATTCTATTCTTAGATATTTTTGAAATAATATAGATAACTTATTCAAATTTTTACATCAAGTTGCTTAACTCTGATTGTTTTGAATTTTTTGCCACTTAAGGGCTTGTTTTTTCCATGATGATCTTGCATATACCCTAACATAAAAAAAAAATCCCATGCCTATAGTAATTTGAAAGCACAATGATAGGTACATAATATCTATATTGATTTATGAAGCTAAATCTCCCAAATGGGAAGCACCAAGCAGAGTGTGAGTGTTGACATCAAAATTTGAACCCAAGAAATTGAATCCATATCTTTGATAATTGTGAAACCAACTTTAAGCACCTTCTATCTAGTTGGCTTAGTAAGATGGTGTGTTGCATGGTTCATGAAGTAGATAGACTTGAACATAAACCATTTCCTATTGGAAGAATGAGGAAGAAGTCCTCTGGTGTGTTTTCATTGATGCCAACATTGTTTGGTGATAGTTTTTGTCCATTTGGTAAACTATGCTTTTGTTATTCTAATCCGGTAATCTGGTCTAGAATTGTTCATCTCAAAATATTGACCTATGTGGTTTTAATATGTTTTTTAGGACTATTAATTGCATCTATGGACAAGCTTTCAACAATCTTGGTTGAATGGGCTGAAATATATAAATGACAAAAGTTCAGCATACATGTTTTGTATATTCTTTTGGTCGACATGGATAAGTGGTGTACATTTCATGGATGGTTAAAGAGATTCTCTTTAAATCTGATCCGACCTAATTTATGTCTTACACATTTTTTTTTGAGCATGAAATAAGTTTTTGGTTTGAGTCGACAAGCTATTTTGAATCAAGTATGTTTACATCTAATCAGGCCAACCTAATTGATGTGTGTTGATGTATGTTGATGTATGTTGATGTATGTTGATATATATAAAACATTTTTGTACTAAAGGATGTAAGATATACGTGTGACATACGACAAGTAATAAGCATTGATGTGTGATAGTGTGATATTGTGTGAAGTTGTAGGTAGTTATTCTGAACTTGTAAACTGGTGTAGGATTTTGTATTCTAGAGCTTAATTGCAATTGAACCCAACACATAGAAGGTGTATTTCATAAATTCATCCTTTTGGCAGTGAGCCGCACTATTTCTATAATCATTCCAGGTTGTGAGACTTTCAAGGATAGTGTGTCCTGGAAATGTTCCCCTATAATATTTTATGACCATTTATAATATATTGTGAGCTAATCCTCGCCATGGTTTTTCCTATTTTGGGTTTTCCACGTAAAAGTCTTAGTGTTCATGTGTCATATGGTGTTATGATTCCTTTCATGTTTTTGTTTATAGTTGCAACTAGATTTTTTTTAATTATTTAATGGAATAATAGTTAAATTGTTTAGTAGAATATTGATTCATCCCCCCTCTCAGTATTCTGGGTGTTCAGCAATTGGTATCAGATCTTGGTTCCTTTGAAAAAATTTAACAGCTTAAGGAAAATGTTGAAGTTTGAACATATGGTTGAAAAAAGGTGTCTTGTTCCTCTAGAAGAGATCTCTATAACTAAAAATATATATGTTTCCCTTGAAGATTTGGATAGAATTGAAGATGAGAAGGAAAATCTAAGGGAGAACTTAAAAGAAGCAAATGAATGCATCAGAAAAGTAAGAGAGAAAATCAAGAAGTTCAAAGAAAGGCATACAAAAGTTAGTGATCAATTAAAGAAAGCAAATGAGGACATCACTAGACTAAAGGTACAAGTGAAAGAAAAGAAAAGAACTAAGGATTATTAGAAAGCTGAAATTCAGAGTAAGATTGATGAATGTACAAATCTTGAAAAAGAGGTGGTAACCCTAGGGTATGACTTGGAGAAGGAAAGTTCTCATGAGGACAAATTCAAAATAATTTTTGCAATGCTTGATGAGTTGATTTATTTTTAGAAACCTTATAAGGATAAAGGTGGTTTAGGAATTAAAGAAGGACAAAGCTCAAAAGAAAATCAGACTCCTAACAAGGTCAACAATCAAAGGAAGACTCAAGGTAATGGTAGACAGATCAAGAATCAAATAAGCAATACTATAATAAATCCTATTTGACAACCTAATGCTCAAAGGTACCTATATTTTAATGGTATTTCTTTTTCATAAAATAAATTTGGTCATAGAGAAACATAATGTAGAAGTAGAATGAATGAGAATGTTGGATTCCTTTCTAGACAATGTTTTTATTGCAAAAAATTTGGACATAGAGCTACTAAGTGTAGAAGTCAAATAATGATGAATAGATTCAATACTAGTAGAATGATTCAATAATTTCAAGGATATTGATACACATGTAACAAATTTGGTCATAAGGCTAACCAGTGCAGATCAAGGACAAATTCAAATCAGAGAAATGTTGTGTGCTACAATTACAATAAGCCTAGACACATTTCAAGATTTTGTAGAAGCAAGTATGGAAGGACAACTATTCTGGAACAGAGGAATAATCCAGTAAAGAAGATTGACCCTATTGAAGTTAAGAAGGAAATGGAGAAGGTATGGAAGAAGGAAGAACCTAAGAATAAGGATGAATCAAATGCATTTGTACCTACTTCTGGTGTAGATATTCCTTCTAAAAACTATATCCAATAGTGGATTTAGGGGGATCATTTACAAAAAAATCTAACAAACCCATAACATAAGAGGTTTCAAGAAGTGACACAAAGATATGTGATGTGAAATGTCATTTTAAAGATGTCAAAAAAAAATTCAGTAGAAAAAATGTAAATTTGGAGATTTGCGAAGCATTTCAGGGTTTACAGTGTATTCACTAAGTGTTTATCAACTTTATGAAATTGGAATGCATTAAATATGAAATTAGGGAAAATTGGTAAGGCATAAAGTGAAAATTCAAGTTGAGTTAAACTACTTTCACATATTTGGAAGAAAGCAAAGCAAGTTCAAGCAAGTTCAAGCGAGTTGAAGGAAATTCAGAATATCTGGCATCAAACCCTAGTTTTTGTAAAAGCTCAAAAAAGGTACTTACAACTATCTATATATTGTAGTAATTTCCATAAGCATATACAAAAGAATTGAGTGAAAAATGGCCACTCCCACTGTAGTTGAAGTTTTTGAGAGACCTCAACCAAAATTTAGAAGGTTTTCATGGAAGGCTCACAAAATGAACCCCATGGGTGCATTTTCAAAAATTTCAAACAATGCCTTGCCCACTGAAGATACTAGAACCTATATTCATATGTAATTAGAAGAATTTGAGCATTAAGAACTTCAAACATATATGGCTAAAAGAGCTATTTGGAGAGAACTCCTCTATGAAGCCAGAATATGAAAATCTTGCATGGAAGAAACTAGATGTATGGAATTGGTTCCCATATTTTTGCAGTGGAATGGATGCAAGTTTTGTAAGGATAGCACTTAGCGGAGTGCACGATAATTTTGTGTGGACAAGTGTGCCTAGAGTAATTACCAAGGAAGTAATTAAATCCATGACCGATCTTTGTGACATTGGACCTATACCAGTGCTAAAGGATGTGAAAAATGATGCAATCATGAAATTAAGTAGTGCCACAAATGATGGGATTGCACTGACAACCAAACCCATTACAAACCCTACTATGAAGTATGCTGCAATAATGATAGGTTAGAAAATATACTTCACTAATAGAGGAAATTTTGTGTCTACAACTACAATCTATGTTGCACATGATATGGTGGTAAATGGAAGAGACTATGATTTGTGTGAGTTTCTTTGACAAAAACTTATGAATAACTTATGATAGACTAAAACAAAGAAATATCCATTCAAGTTTGGTATATTGGTAGTTTTTTTACTACTTTACGTTTTGAGGGAGCTAGCTAGAAAGAAAAACATTATATGGAATACCAATAGACTAGTGGCACATCAAATTTTTGAACACTTACATAGCATTGGAGACTTCAAGGAATAGGGTGATGCTCTAACTGCATTCTTTATAGTTTTTTAGAACAATGTGTATGAAAGAGAGAGTTACAAGAATCTTAGTAAGGAAATATGCAAAGGAAATAACTTTCCTAGTATGTATTGATGAATGCATAATAGAGGAAGTAGAACCTAGAATTCTATGGATAAAGCCTCTGGGATATGAGATTGATGAGTAGGTGGTTGAGAGACTTATTGAGATTTTTCTAAGTAACCCTAAGGACCTTACTCTGCATCGACATGGTACATATGAAGAGAAGTTCACCGAAGTGCACTTGGAAACTTCAACATCTCAAAGGGCTAAAAGGGTAAGTAAAAATGTTGAGGTATTTTTCCAAATGCATTCAATTTCTAAGGATGATGTTGAAAGAATAAGGGAAATTGTGGAAGAGAAGAGGGCTAGATCAGTTGAAGTGACCTCTAGGCCTAGAAGATCAGGAAGAGCACCTTCCACCACTATATCTACATTACCTACCACACCCAGTGCAACAGTAGTAGTGAAAGGAAAGAAGCTAGAGCTCAGCACCCCAACAATAGTTAATGTAACTGCTTCCTTTGGAACCAACACCAAAGATTCTAAGAAGAGAGATGTACCCCTTGTTGCACCATTTGTTGTCCCCGAAAAGAGGATAAAACAAAAGGATAATAGAAAAAGGAATCTGAGTGATGTTGTGCAAGAGGAAATTCAGTTGAAAAGGAACAAAAGAACCAATGCTTCCACCAGTAATGAAGAAGCAGAAACCAGTGACAAGGTTGAAATCTCATCTAATGATGAAGAGATAGAGGAAGAAGAGAATACTTTCAAAATTCATGTGCATGAGAAAAAGGGTGAAGGAACATCAGAACCTATGCAGACATGCCCAGCTCACCTCTAGTAAGAGATCACTCACCCTTGAGGATGAAATCTTTAGTAAATAATATGATAGAATATGAGACTTGCTAGCTACTGCTAAGTTGTTTGATGAGGTTAATGAAGAAGATAAGGAAACAATTATAAATGCTTTCATTCAATATATGGTTATTTTTTATGAGAGTATGGAAACTATAAGGAAGAAGGTGACTAAGAATGTATGGGAAGGTCTAGCACAAAGAAGGCATGAAGTTGTAACCATTGATGAAAAAATAAAATCTGATGCCTTGAACACATATGGATCTTCCTATCTGAGGAAGATGTTGCTACCCTATTAAGTGAATGTTCTAAGTTGTTCAGGGTCAAATGGAGAGTCACTCTTCTAATGACTAAAGAGAAAGATAGTACAAAAACGTTAAGGCAAGAGACTCTTGATATAGTAATGGAAATGGCAAAGAATTACGGGATGAGAACTAATTCTCCATCTCATACAACTCTAGAACAAGAGCCTACTAATGTCACATAATTAAAGGACCATCTTTTTTTGGATAAGGTTGGTAATGTACATACTGCTTCAAAGATATATGCTCCTATGAATGATGAAGAGGATACAACCAATAAATAGACTGAAGATCAGCATAAAAATGGTATTGGTAACAATCCAAAAGAACACCATGAGCATACCAGAAAAGAAGACAAGAGTGAAGATGAAGGAAACAAAGATGAAAATAACAATGATGGAAAAGATGATGAAGACAAGGAGGAAGAAAACAAAGAAAAACCATCTATAAACCCATCCAGAGAAGAAGAAGAGGAAAAGAAAGAAGAAAATAAGGAAAAAATAGAGGTTGGAAGAAGTGAAGAAGAATCCTCAAAGACTACTGAGCCATCAAATCCATCCAGAGAATCATTTGGAAAAACACTTAAGGGTCTATTGACAAGGAAAACAAGGATTCAACCTGTGCTACCACCTTAGTTGTTTCAAATTCCATCACATCCAGGCTATGTGGATCTGAGCAAGGTCTAACCAATTGAAAGAATAAAGATTTGTGGTACTTTTCTTGACTCCAATACACAAGAAATTGTTGAAATTTGCCAAAGAGGGACTGAATTGGTAAATGATGCTATTAAGGCTTTGTAGGAGATAGTTCTCGGTGCTACAATTGATGATTCTTTGGCTCTTGTTGAAAACCTAAAGTTTCTAGTTGATTCACTCAAGGAATATACCTCCAGCCTTAAGAAGCAAAATTAAAAAGAGGTAGAGTCAAGAATTTTGGAGAAAAAGGTTACTAGTACTACAATATAAATGTGCTATCACACACAACAAGGTGTTGCAATGTCTGAAAGACGTAAAATATTGTAAAGAGGAAGCCTAGATATTTTTTTTATATTGCATGTGGTGGCCAGATGTCACTCAAGGCATTAAAGACTTAATGGAATCAATAGAATCTCAACTTGCCAATTCCTCTGAAGCCTAAAAAATTGTAGATGATAGAAATTATATTGCTTGGACTTCTATTGTAAACTTTCAGAACAATTTTTTCACCTTATAGAGGTAGAAAGAAGATTCAATGAGGTGGTTTTGACAACTTGAAGATCTGGTAATGTCTAGACACATTCTTGTATCAAGTGCCTTGGTGGATGTAATGAAACTAGACAAGATGAATCTTAATCCATCCACTCTTGAAGAAGGAGAAGAATGATTTGATGTCAAAGAGGGAGAAGGTTCTATGTAGAAAAATTTTCTATAGGGAGACGATAATGTGTTGAAATTTTTTGTTTTTAGAGAAGTTATGTGTGTTTTTGTATATTTGAAAGGGGGAGTTTGCACAATTTTGGTTTTGGAGTGTGAAGATAGTTTTTTTTTAAGATCTATTTTTGGCACATGTTGCCATCAATGACAAAGGGGGATATTGTTGGAAGAATGAAGAAGAATCCCTCCGGTGTGTTTTCATTGATTCCAACATTGTTTGGTGATAGTTTTTGTCCATCCGGTAAACTATGCTTCTGTTACTCTAATCCAGTAATCTGGTCTAAAAATTTTCATATCAAAAGGTCGACCTATGTGGTTTTAATATGTTGTTTAGGACTATTAATTGCATCTATGGACAAGCTTTCAATGATCATAGTTGAATGGGCTAAAATATATAATTGACAAAAGTTCGGCATATAAGTTTTGTATATTCTTTTGGCCGACATGGATAAGTGTTGTATGTTTCAAGGATCGTTAAAGAGATTAGTTTTAGGTTCGGGCTGACCTAATTTTTGTCCTACATGTTTTGTTTTGAGTGTGAAATAATTTTTTGGTATGATCCAACAAGCTATTTTGAATCAAGTATGTTTACATCTAATTAGGTCAATGTAATTGATGTATGTTGATGTATTTTTATGTATCTTAATATATATATGAAACATTTTTTTACTGAAGGATATTAGATATACATGTGATATGCAACAAGTAATAAGCAGTGGTGTGTGACAGTGTGACATTGTGTGAAGTTGTAGGTAGTTGTTGTGAACTTGCAAAATGGTGCAGGATTTTATATTCCAGAGCTTAATTAGAACTGAACCCAATGCATAGAGGGTGTATTTCATTAGTTCATCCTTTTGGTGGCGAGCCACACTAATTTTGTAATCATTCTGGGATGCGAGCCTTTCAAGGATACTGTGTCCTAGTAGTGTACCCCTATAATATTTTATGACCATATATAATATATTGTGAGCTAATCCTCACTGCAGTTTTTCCCATTCTAGGTTTTCCATGTAAAAATCTTGGTGTTCATGTTTCATATGGTGTTATGATTCCTTTCATATTTTTGTTTACAGTTGCAACTAGATATGTTTTAATTATTGAATGGTTAGCAGTTAAATGGTTTAGTAGAATACCGTTTCACCCCCCCTCTCAGTATTCTAGGTGTTCAACATTGCCAATTGGCCACCCATTAGCACACTCACTACAATCTCCACCCTCTTGAAGTGTTGGAATTTCCATACATAAATGTGGCAAGATTTATGGATGCAAAGTAATTATGTCATCCATAGCAAGCTCCTATGGAGATTGAAAACTTAAAACCTACAAAATAAAATAAATCATTAGGAAAATTAGCTAACTAGCAATGAATCCTTTTGAAGGAAATTTTCCACCTCTACTATATTTATTAATTCTACATGGGCTCGAACATTTTGTAACCATTTTGAAAGTTGCAAGCCATTCCTGCAAGATAGTTTGTTGCTTTGTTTTCTTCACAATTGTAGTGAAAAAATTGGTAATTTGAAAAGTGAGGTAGTGTTGGAAAATTCTTTGAAGTGCATATTTTATTTTCCAATTTGAATATTATTTTTTCTTGCAATAATTTATAATATTGAGTGAGTCACTTTCAATAATTAGATGTGATATGTTTAAACTAATTGCTAGTTTCAAGTCAAGGAGGAGAGCTTGAGCTTCAGTCAAGTTATTTGTTCCATCTGGATGTTTTGAAGCCAAATATTTTATAACATGACTTGATTGATCCTTGATAACACAACCAACACTAGATGGTTCTAGGTTCCCCTTAGCCACACCATAAAAATTAAGCTTAAAAAGCCATATATTTGAGAGATCCATCTAACCAATTTCTTATTTACTTTTTGATACTAATTTTGCATTAAACTACCCTTAAATGGAATACAAATTTATTCCCAATATAATAATAGCTAAGAATTTTGAGAGGAAAAATAAGATTCCAGTCTTTTTTGACTTGCTGTGAAAGCTTTTACTGATTCAGAAATAGATTTTTCCATCTTTCTAATCACTAAAGCTATTAAAATCTCTTCCTTTCTAAAAATCCTCATATTCCTTTTCCACCAAATGTTTCATATCAAAATGAAGGCGAGACCCTCCAAATTACTGAGAAAAAAACTTCTTTACATAACAAAGGCTAGCTTTCAAAGGCCCCTTGCAAGGTATTTGGGAGTGGAAATAACCACTATAATTTCATTTGGAGCAATTCCCAGCAAGACTAAGAAAATGGACATTATAGAAGGAGATGGTCTATTGTTTCTAATTGCTCACCACAGAGAACACAATTGAATTAGATTGCCAACCCTATAAGAGATAATCTTACACTAGTAAGTATTTTGTCTTTGAGTGCTAGCCATGCAAAACCTCCTACTTTTGGTAGTATTGCATCATTCCAACAAAAGGAATAGGCTTGAGACTTAGAATAATGACCTTGAAATCTTAAAGATTCATACCCTTTCTTAACATTTTAATTACTAGAAGTGGATGGAGCCCAAATAAGTTGATCTTGATAAGATTGAAATTGAATTGTTCTTTGTTGAAGGAGATTTGATAACTTAATTTTTTGATCATCTGGAAATTGTAATGCATGTAAAATTCTTTCCATTCAACTTTTGGCATGTTACTATCTTCAAAAAAGTAGAAGTATTTTATTTAATTTAATCCCCCATAGCTACTTTAAAATTATATTTACTTAAAGTAATGAAATATTATTAGATAAAGGGGGAAATCCATTCTAGGAGTCTTCCCAAAATAGGATTGTTTCTCCATTGTAAATGATCCATATAAGATATGGAGAGATAATTTCCCTACAAGTGATCATGAAATTCCACATCTTTGATCCTTGAGGTGGATTTGCAATTGTGAAAATTCTTTTCAGAATATTTGAATCAAGATATTTTGACTAAATTATTTTGGCCCATTTAGATTCTAATTTCATAAAAAGATTCCAAACTTTTTCCCAAAGAGCTAAATTTCTAGCTTCCAAATTATGAATTCTTGCTCCACCATCTAATTTAGATTTGTAGATATTGTCCCAAATAATTAATGGAATTATCTTCTTACTATCCATATTACCTTTCCATAAGAAAGGTCAAACATTTTTCTCAATTTCAAACATAATACCCTTGGGAATGGGTAATACTAACATTATATAAGTTGGGGTCATTGATAATAATAACTTGATCACTAGAATCCTACCTACTAAAGAGAGCCATCTTCTTTTCCACGTAGAAATTCTATTTTGGATTGAAGATGAGATAGCTGCCCAATATGAAATTTTATAATTTGATCCAACAAAAATGGGATTCCAAGACATTTACATGGTAAGAAGTCTTGTTTGAAACCCAAGAAATTCACTAGACTATTACAAACAAAAGGCCAAGTATTCTGAAAGATTTTTTTTGATTTGGAGGGGTTTATTTTTTGACCTACTACTAAATTGTATTTATCTAAGAAATCTTTGATCATTTTTTCTTCTTTCATGGTTGATTCACCAAAAAATAGTGTATCATTTGTAAATAAATTGTGAGTTACTACCATAGATGAATAGGGAATATTTATTCCTTTTCATTTTTTTGGTTAAATTTTTCAAAAATTGATCTACTTAGATCCTCTACTAGCAAGATAAAAAAAGGAGACAAAGGATCTCCCTGTTTAACCCCTTGAGAAGAACTAAAGAAACCACAAGGAGTACCATTAATCAAGACATAAAATTTATCTTTAAAGATGTAAGAAAAGACCTATCTATACCATTTATGAGAGAAACCAAGTTTTGCTAAAATATTCATAAGAAATCCACAATTGACCCTATCATAAGCCTTCATCATACCCAACTCAATAATCATAGTTGCAACCTTGTTTAAATGAATGGAATGAATCATCTCAAGAGAAATTAGGGTACCTTCTCCAATATCTCTACTTGGAAAAAACATCCTTGTTCCTCTGATATGAATTTTGGGATTATCTTGGCTTATCTCAAGGAAATTGCTTTTGTGAATATCTTATAAATATTATTACACAATGAGATTAGCCTACTGTTAGAAAATAAAAAAGGGGATAATTTTTTTTGGAATAACATAAATATAAGTTGTATTAAATTGTTTGAGCATAGTACCATTTCTTCTTGATTTCTCTAGAGCTCTCCAAATATCAATGCCTATAAAATCCCAACATTTTTGGAAATAAAGAGTCATTAACCCATCTAGCGTAGGAGCTTTATCTAGGGGAAAGTAAAAGACCACATGTTTCACTTCTAGAGAGAACATTTTGAAGAAAGCTAAATTGTCTTCCAATGAGACTAAAGATGGGATGTGGTTAAGGATTTCATTTGAAACTTGATTAGACATATCCATATCCAATTTTGGTTGTTGGGATAACAAATTTAAAAAGAACCCTACTACCTCTACCTAAATATTATCTTTATTTGAAACCGAGATACCTAAAGAATCTTTAATGTGAAAAATTGTGTTAGCATGCTTTCTCATTTTTACTGAAGAATGGAATTTTTTTGTATTATGGTCTCCATCTTTGAGTGAAAGCTATCTAGATTTTTACCTCCAATAAATTTCTTCTCTTATTAGGATTTCCTTTAGGTCCTTCTAAAATCCTTGTTGAAGCTCATATGTTTGTGTAGAAATTCCATTCCATATGGTGCTCTCATTAATGGCTTGTAAATTTTGTTGTAGTTATTCTTTTTTTGCATAGGTATTTTCGAACTAATCAATATTCCATTGTCTGATTTTAGATTTAAGGAACTAAAGTTTCTTACAAAGATAGAACATTTTGGAGCCTACAAAAAATGGATCATTCAACCACCAATATTGTACAAGATGCATGAAAGAATAATATATGAACAAAATTTGTTTAAATTTGAAGGAAGATGAAGTTTTTTTCAACAATATTTGAAATGATAGTTGGAGAGGAAAATGATCAGAACCAGAAAAAAAGAAAAAAAAATTGAGAGAGACAACAACCTTTCTCTAAAATACAAATTGGATTTACAAAAATCTATCAATCCTCTCTTCAATGTGCAAAAAATATTTTCTTTTGTTAGTCCAAGTCACCTTACCATTATTTGGAATATAGTCAATAAAACCATTAATGTTAGAAAAATCATTGAAATATTCTAATTTTTTTGGAGGTGGTATTTGTTGCATGGTGTGCACCCTTGGTCTCCTTGTTTTTTTCAACACAACACTTGAGTTCATTACATGGCTTAACCACCTCCTGTGGATTCATAAACTCTAGTGGTTGTATTGGACATTAACAGGTCAATCTTTTGGTGCAATGACAATCATCTTTGCAAAAATTTGTATCAAAGCTTCAGTCATGGATTTGAAACCCTCTCATGCACTAGGGGGGATTGTTGCAAGGTGTGTACCCTTGGTCTCCTTGTGTCGTGCAGCGTAGTGCTTGATTTCATGACATGGATTAACCGCCTCCCATGGATTCATAAACTCTGGTGGTTATATTGGACATCAATAGGTCGATCTTTTGGTGCAATGACAACCATATTTGCAATAGTATTATCCCACACATCTTGTATTCATGAGATAAAATAGTATTGAAATCACCTTCCATAATCACCTTTTCCTCTTTAATTTGATTTAACACATTTGATATTGAATCCCATAGAATTTTTTCCCACTATAGAAGAGGGGCCATAAATATTTAAAAGCATGAACTTGAGATTGAAATGGCTCACTTGAACCATCTTCTAGTTTGGCTTAGTATATTTTCTATCATAACTTTATTATGTTTCCAAATAGTTGCTAGACCTCCTGAAGCACCTAAGGAAGGAGACAACAAAACTTTCTAGTTTTTCCATGATTTGAAAATATTCAAACCTTGAGCATCTGGCAGTTTGGTTTCTTGAATCAAAACTATATTTGCCCCACATTTAAGTCAATATGTGACTTAATGAGGCATATTTTGTTAGGTTCATTAAAATCCCAAGTCAAGATCTTCATTGGGTTTTAGGAGAGTGACACGCTCTCCTTGGTCTAATTTCTTTTATCTAAGGTTGATTAAATACCCATTTTTCTTCTTTTGTTTTCCTAATTTTTGGAGGTCTACCCCTTTTATATGGAGAAGTTATTTTTTTCCTTTTCTCAAACATTTCTAATTGTTGAATAGATAGGATTTTTTCATAATAAAAAAAATGACTCTCATTAAGAACCTAAAAAAAAATTATATACCATTTGTGAACCAACATTAAGGACCAAATCACCTAAAATATTTTTAAAATTTCCCCCTTCAAATAAATTTTGAATGTCTAAGATAATATGATCATCCTTGTTTACTGTACTAGCCCTGAGAACTTCCTTGGCTCTTGAAGGGACATTAGAAACAACCAAATCTTGACATTTATTTGGAGATGCAGGAAAATCCCCTTGAGGAGTATTTGAAGAGATTTTCTTTGATTGAAAAAGTTGTTTGAGTATCATTTTGAGGGAACAAGTGTAATACCTCAGATCCATGAAGAAGAGAAGGTTTTGACTATGAGAAATGAGAATGTATTATCTTCTTATTAGCAATAATTAAATCTGAGCAATATTCTTTATCCTGAATAACCCTTAAAGGAGATGTGGGATTTTTTGAAGGCATGGAGATATCATCCTTTTGAAATCCATGTTTCCTTCTTGATACACTTTCATAGAAATACCATGATCCTGACCTCATTGTGAAATAGTTGCTTGGAATGATTATGTGATTTGTGGGAGCTCTCAATAGAGACATTAGACTCATTGTGAGCAGATTCTATATTGCCAAGTGGAAATGTCTTAGAAAATTGTATAATATTTTTTTAGAAATTGTTTGAATCTTATCTAGAACTAAAATAGGGGCTATAAACATTATAGAGGGATTGAATTTAAAAAGAGGATCTTGATGTGGGTTGTTTGATTCGAGATCCTAAAAGACAAAGAGTTTTGAAGAGCACATTGAGGCCAAATGACCAAAAGAATGACATACCGAGAAAACTAAATCTGGGCTCTCTACATATAGTTGTTTCTAAACCCCATTCTTTGAGTGAATAGCTAGAAATTTTGGAACTTTTTTTGCATTTAGCAAAACACATAACCTGACCAATTTTTGTTGGTTTTCAAAGAACCCTATATCATGTTTTTGAAAAATTCCATTGCAATTGCCAAAGGATTCTACAATGGGAAGAACTATATATTCTAGTGGAAGATAGATCATTTAAAACCAAAAAGGAATAAAGTTTATTGCAACAAAAATTGGGTTAAAATGTGGAACCCATGGTTGAAAGTATAACCCAAAACCATTTAGGAACCAAGATTTTTCTTTGAAATTTTAATCACAATTTGAACTATATTAAAAAATTACCTCAAAAACACTTTTGTCTTTTTTAATGTAAAGAATATGAGAAACTCCCTTCTAGTTTTCGTGAACCCATGATTCTAACTATAGATAGCTGAAAATGTCCTAAGTATGTCACACATTTTGATTCTACTTACTAACATCATTATCACCTAATTCCTCTATTTAATTAAATAATGCTCAATTATTTAGTTAAATTCACTTTATTCTCCTATAATCAAATAATTAAGGTTATTTGATTAATTCATCACTTTCACTCTATTTTTCTCCCTCTTGATTAAATAATTCCTAATTATTTAATAAAAAATCTTAATTCTTCCAACTTGCACAATTAGATGATTTTAATAATTGTTTAATCAACTAATTTTCCTCCAACTCTCCAACTTGTACAAAGAATATTCCCAAAGAATAATCCATTTTTCAATTTCAAATTATTCCCTCCAATTCAAAATATCTCCAATATATCTTCATGTGTTAAGGGATATTGTTGAGTATCTCATGGATAATGAACCCTTGATTAATACTTGATCCACACCTTCATGGATTATAAACCATTGATTTAATCCTTGATCCACACTCACCTCCTTAATTTTCTCCCATCCATTGATTACCATTTTCAATCCTCACCATTGATCAAATTTCCTAAAACCTATAAATACCAAAGTATTTTTAACATCAAATCATTCATAATCCTTTTAAGCATCCTTACTCTCTAGAATTCTTGACTCATTTCTTGAGCATTTTAGAGATTATCTTGTGAATCAATCATTTTTAATCAAATATTTTACAACATGGATAATGCATAAAACTGAGCAATCCACATTCATATCACAATTATGCATCAATCTACAATGGGATTGAGAGATTTGCACTTCCAGTTCAATTAAATAGCTTTGAATTATGTTCATTTCTTTAGATTCTTACTTCAAAATAAATATTGATCCATTTTCTATATCTCACAACGTGATCTTAACATTGTGATCCAAGTACCATTCAAAAAATTCAAAAAACATCCAGATAACTTTAAAAACCCTAAACATCCAAAATCAACTAGAAAATTCCAAAATCTTCCAAATAACATCTTGAAAATCTTAAAAACATCTAAATAACCTCAGAAATCTCAAAAAAATTTGAAAACATTAAAATCTATAAAAAATTACAAACTATCAAATTCCCAAAACATTATTAGCCATTTGTGCTAATCCAAGTCTAAATAATCAAACTATGAAGTCAAGTTGCATAGTTACATAAGCAAGGCCATCTTTGATGAGCCCTCGAGGAATAGGTCTATCTCTTAGGTCATGTTCTCTTAGTCTAAACATTTTGAAAACTTCAAAAACATCCAAATATTTCAAAATACCAAAAAACAAACTTAGAAAACATCAAAATACCATAAAAAACCTCAAAAAAAATCAAAAAAAGAAAAATATCCAAATATTCTCAAAATAACATAAACAACCTCAAAACATTTTCAAAAGTCTAAAAACATTCAAAACATTTTCAAAAATCTCAATAGTATTCAAAACATTTAAAATAAAATTCATCCATCTCATCTTGCTCTCATCTCTTGTACTCCTTCCTTAAAAGCCACAAGAATAATCATTAAGAAGGGGGGCTCCACTTGGAAACTCCACCCCAAAAATCTCCATCCATAAATGATCTTGGATAAAAATAGGGATGTGGTTGGAAACTGTGCATTCATTCCCAACAACACTCAAAATTTGTGGCTTCTCTTAATACGTAATTAAGAGGGGTTATATCTTGGATTTAGTCCAAGATATGGGTTCAATTAATTACCCAACCCTTGGTTTAGCACTCTAGAAGTTTAAAAATGATGAAATTACACAAAATAGAACCTTTTTCACCCCTTTAAAAACTCAAAAAAAATTAAATTAAAAATTTCCCTCAAGGATACAATTACACAATTAAAATTTAAAATTATAAACTTTAAGACCTAACAAATCACATACACTCATGTCTCAAACCACATCACATAGATCACATTGTGTTAAGAATAGTCCCTTCAAATGGACTATAGTTGGCATGATGAGGTTTACCACATTGGGTTCTTTGGAGACCTCCAAGTCCATTGGCCATGGAATAATATACCTGATTTCACACATTAATGCATCTTATAAAATTACATAGCCAAAGAAACCAAAATAAAAATATATTCACAAAATTTCCATAGAGCATTTCAAATCACAACCATATTCTAATTTCCAATTAGCATAATCTCAAAGATTCATAATTATTGAATTCACATAAGGTCATTCATTCAATTTTCACAAGGTAAGCAATAATTTTCATTTTATAATTTTATTTAAAACTAAATAATTTTACTCACCACAATATTGAAATTAAGATTTGCATCACAATTATCAATTCACCATTGCACATGGGTAAGTACATGGATCTGTGACACAATTTTGATGCCAAATTTTAAAAAAAATGCAAATAAATGACAAAAAAGAGCATTTGGCACATGCCAAATTTGGTGCACGCCAAATTTGGCATGCACCAAATGAATTACTCATTCTACATTTTCCAAATTTGGTGTGCACCAAATAGAAAAGCTCTATTAAAACCAAAAAAATGCATTTCTAACCTTATTTTCTATTCACCCATAGCTTGGCTTGGAGGTTTTCAGCTCTACAATTCGTGCTTGCCAAATCTCTTCCATTTTTTGCACTCTTAGCTTGTAATTCCTCACAATGATGCCACCAACACATAAAAGAGGTTGAATATTGTGAAGAGGTATGCATTTTTATTGTTTTTATTTCGAATTTGATTTAGAATGTAGATTGAAATAGGTTTTTCTTAATAAAACTTTGTTCTAATTCTTAGGGAATGAATCTCCACCTCTAAACATTGAGAATTCACAATAAACCCCTCACGAAGAGCCTCCTATACAAGAATAACCTGAAACCCCTCCATCAGTTCATAGGAATCCTCAAGGAACACAAGAAAATATCCTAAATCAAATTGAAAATAATAAAAGAGACATTGAACAATTAATTGGAAGATTAACCGAGCATGTCGAAACCCACCCTTATAGGAGAGGGATTTCCGAATCATTGAAGTCAATTGTATCTCATGTAGGAGAAATGAGCGAGAAAATAAATTTTTGGTCAAATAAGAGGCATGAGTTGAGACAAATTTATGCTACTAGTTTGTCATATGCAAATGTGAAAAAAAAAAATAGCAAATCCAACTTGTGTGCCCTATTTATAGACCCAAGAACGAACACACCTTTGTCTCATGCATGTAGGAGGTTCCCCATCCATTGGTGCCACAACGAATTAATTAAAAATAAATGTTGGGAGTGGTGGTAGATGGTATTTGACAAACCTCCATGCAATAGCCATGAGGTACCACAATAATTTTTGAGGAAACTCTATTGTGAGCTTGTCGTCAATAAGATGTTAAATTATTTTGACATCATAGACTTTTAGGGTAGAGGTGGGGGATCCACACATGATATACCTAGTGCATGATGCAATCCATAGTTGGAACCAAGACCCTTGGCCAAACCCATGGTGGAGCATGTCGCCATTCCTTTCATTGTTAATGATAGTGTAGAGGTGGACACACTAGAGTCGATTATCTCACTCACCTAGACCATTATATAGTGTGTGAGGCCTCTAGTAGAGCCTAATGTGGAGGAGAAATGTAGGCCCGGAGCTCCACCCCACCAGTGTGGGGCTTGGGGTGTTGTTTACATGTACAATTATCAAACTACTCAGGATGCAACTACATAACCTACATCAGTTGTAGAGGCGATGGTTATGACAAATGAATTGTTGAATAATATATACAGCATTGATACTCAGGTAAAATTCAGCAAGTTCATTTAATTTTGTTTATTAAATTATATTTTGAAATTTAAGAATAACTAAATTAGTAGAATTAGTATGATGAAATTTTAAGGTCGGAGTGTTCATGAGATGTGCTCCATTCCTACAGACCCTTATTCATTCTCTACGTTAAGTCCACAGGTATGCAACAAGTATTAAAGATATTATTATTGTATTTGAACAATTGAATGTTATATTTGAATGTTTTTCTCATAACGTTCTTTGGATGTCAAATAGTTTTGAGGTGGACCTTCGAGCTCCACACCTCACAATTCATGTCCTCAAACAACTTTCACCTAAGTAACCTTTATTCATTAATGGTGTTGTAAAACAATGTTAGCTAGTTTTCATAATTTTGTGTATACAAATCTAAAAAATTGATGAGAAACACAAACATTGGTTGGTCTTGTGAGATCCTAATTATACTTACCATTCAACGTCCATCTCATTCTTCAATTCCTTTCATCATGCATATTTTAGCCATTTTATATCACATATCCCAATCTTTAACACCCTATATATTATACCACCCTCCTTCATATTTCATCTTATACACATATCATTACAAGAAACCTTTCCTTCTGCTCATTATTGATGAAATATCTTATACATTATTACTACACCCCTCAAGTTCCCACTCCATGTCCTATATTCAAACCTTGCACACTACCTAATTCACTTTATGGTCTAATATTCCCTCCTAATTACTTCCCATTAACCTCTAGTATAGTTCACCTTAAAAATGTTTTATTATCCCATCCTAGCTCATCAAATTAATCTCTACTAGTCTATTCTATGTTCCATCATCCCCTTTTGATCCTATCACATTATCTTCTCCTAATTTACTTTTTGTTCCTTTATTCCTTCCTAATCCCATCCCATTAATAGTTAGTAGTTCACCCTATTTTCCATGGTCCCCTCCTAGCCCATCTCACTAATATCTTCTAGTCCATCATATGTGTCATTATTCCCTTCTACTCCCATCTTATTTTACCCATTATTATTTCACCCTAGATGTTCCATGATCTCCTATGTTCCACCCTATGTTCCTTTATCCATGTTTCATCCTAGACAAATCTTCTCTATTATTACTAAACATAGGTCAAGTTCCCACTTCATGTACTATATTCAAACCCTAGACACCTCCTAATTCACCCTATGTTCCATTATTCCCTACTAATTGCATCCCATTAACCTCTAATTGTCCACCCTACATTTTTTTATCCCATCCTAGCCCATCCCATCAATCTATACTAGTCCATCCCATGTTCCATTAACCCCTTCTATTCCCATCCCATTACCCTCTCTTATTTTACCTTATGTTCCATTATCCCCTCTTGGTCTTGTCCCACTATCTTTCCCTAATTCACCCTATGTTCCTTTATTCCCTCCTAATACCATCCCATTAACCTCTAATAGTTCACGCTATATTTTGTTATCCCATCATATCCCATCCCATGTTCCATTAACCCCTTCTATTCCCATCTCATTACCCTCTCTTATTTCATCGCATGTTCCATTATCCCCTCTTGTTCTTGTCCCATTATTTCCCATAATTCACCCTATGTTCCTTTATTCCCTCCCAATCCCATCCCATTAACCTCTAATAGTTCACCCTATGTTCTATGATCCCCTCTTGGACCATCCCAGTAATCTCTACTAGTCCATTCTATGTTCCATTATTGCATTTGACTCCCATCCCATTGTACCCTCTATTATTTCACCATATGTTCCATTATCCCCTCTTGCTCTTGTCTCCTTAGTCGTTCTATGTTATAGCACCTCCATCCAAATTCTATCCTATACACTGTTAGAAGAAATATTTCCTTCCACTCATTATTGACCAAAGTTGTCTTCTCCATTACTATTGCACACCTCAACAACCAACTTCATGTGCTATAGTAAAACCCTAGACACATCCTAATTCATCATATGTTCCATTATCCCTTTGAAAGCTACTAGTAACATAGTAATCCTCACTTTATTCATGTGAAATTCATTGTGGCATTATCACTATGTTGACAACATGCCCTCATTAACATTAGTTCACGAACATATGCAATTTGAATCTCAATGAGCACTAAACTTTGGAAAATTTGCAAGAGTTTGGACTATCACAGATGACTTAGTACTTTCACCATTCCGTGATCTATAAGCACTAGACTATAGTCTCAACTGAGGCCAACCATTTACTCTTTCATTTATGATAGTTATAAAGGGACTACCTAAACTTCATTATATGACTGTTAGATATTTTGTTTCATTTGCATTTTTTGACATCAAATAGCTATGGCAATGTTGGTGGCATGATGGACCATGGAGTTGCTACAACAATAGCTAGTTCTAATCCTTTGAGAGAGGTATGCAATAGATTAGTCAATTTAACATTATATTTTCTCTTTTATGGTCTAGTATAGAAAATTTTCATGATACTTTTATGTAGTTTAATTTCTATCTTGATGGTTGCTATAGGTGGTTATCACTCTAGATCATGGACATGGTAATGTTGTAAATGTGCATGATGACTATATGTATGTGGTAAGTGATTATATTTTGTTATATGGCATTCCACAATTCAATTTCTATGTATTAACATTTTTTCTTTTTATTGTATTAGTTCAAGGTCCATAGTGAAGAGAGGACTAGTGAGCATGTTTGAAAGACAAGAGAACCAACATACACTCTATCTAGTCAAATTTTGAAGGAAGCACGAGATCTTTTTCCTTCCAGTAGAGGGAAATGACTATGTATTAGGGTTGTTTGTTGTATGCTTATGTGGCATTTTGGAACATAGGTTTTGTACTATCAATATATATGTGAAATTTTATGTCCATATGGATCTTTTTTAGTAAGCCTACATGGCTTTTTTGGATATATTGTATATACTTTTATCAATATATATCATTGTATAGCCTTACAAATTTTTTATTAAAGAAAATCTTTTTTTTTTACTATCATTCTTGAATGATGTTATCATGCGTATTGTGTAGATTGTATGCTTGAATGTTGTAGGCATGGATTTTGTTTACATCTAATGCTTAAATAATTATTATTGATTGCTCAATAAGCTCCATCTAATGCATATTGTGTAAATAATCTCCATTCCTGGCAGCTTGTGTCCTTTGCAATGCTTCAATTACTTATGCTTCACTTATTCTCATGTATGCTTCAATTTTTCACATGTATACTTCACATATATTGTGTGTATTCACATGCATGCTTCATGCTTCCAATGTATAATTCATGTGTTCATGTGTATTCTTCATGATTCATGTGTATACTTCATGTATTTGCATGTATGCTTCATGCTTCTTGAGTTCTATTGTTTTCTAGTGGCAAGGATTTTAACACCAAAAGGTTTCAAATGAACTGTAAGAGCTCCTTCCCATAAAAAATAATCATAGAAAAATACATTGCTTTTAATTCATGGTTGAGGCTGACATCCAACAACTAATGGTTATGATTCTAAAGCTTAACAATCATTACATTTTCATTGATAGAAGAAGTGGATGTTTCAAACCTCATGGGAATATATATACCTCTATGAACTTGTATGAAAATGCATCAAAACACATGTTAGTTGTTGATCCAACAAACAATTTTTTTTTGTATGTACTAATATCACAACACTTGACATCTCATTAAATGTAATGAACGCATAGGTCAATTTTAATGATATTCTAAAGATATTAGATGTGCATGAACAATAATATAAGCTTGATTTTTGGATGCATCACCCATGTGCAATTATCACATTTCTCCCATATTCATCATTTAAATTAGTTAAAAAAACCTCCTTCCATTTTTTGTGTGCGAAATAACATGACAAATCATTGGGAAACATGGTCCTATAACTGTCTCCACATCATGTTTTATAACTCTAGAGCACAAAAAACCATACATCATGGATATTGAATATTTGGATCCGATGTTTCACTAGTAGGTTGAGTTTTGCATCTCAGCAAGGGTGCATTATTCCATGACAACAACTGTAGTTCAGACTCTTAAGGGATTTAGTCTGTTGAACGTAGCTTGGAGTGATTCAGTGTGTTTGGGTGTGAAAGAGGACCATTCCTAGCATAAATGTACCCACCTAGATGTGTTAGAATAGTTTGTTTAGTCACACAAGTTTTAGAATGAAATTTGTACCACTTTGCGACTTTGCACTACTTGCATTTGACAACTCTTTCCCCAAGTGAAATGTCACCACCACAGGAAAACGCCTCTGAGATAGTGAAAAATGAGAGAGGTTATTGTAAAGGGGCCCAACACAATCCCATAGGCTTGGATGAGAAGTTTCTAAGCATCACAGTGTCTAAGTAACAACTTGTCAAAGATTGTAGCTATTTTGCACTTTGGACTCTTAAGGGATTCAGCTGGTTGAACATGGCTCAGAGTAATTCAGGATGTTTGGGTGTGAAATAGGATCATTCCTAGCATAAATGTACCCACCTAGATGCATTAGAACAGCTCGTTTGGTCACACAAGTTGTAGAACAAAAGTTGCACCACTTTGTAACTTTGCACTACTTACATTTGACAACTTTTTTCCTAAGTGAAATATCGCCACCATGGGAAAACGCCTCTAAGATAAAGAAAACTAAGAGAGGTTATTGTATAGGGTCCCAACATGATCCCATTGACTCAGATGATAATTTTCTAAGCATCACGTTGTCTGAGTAACAACTCATCAAAAATTGCATCCATTTTGCACTTTAGACTCTTAAGAGGTTCAGTCAGTTGAACATAGCTTAGAGTGATTCAAAATGTTTGGGTATAAAAGAGGAACATGCCTAGCATAAAAATACCCACTTGTATGCATTGGAATAGTTTATTTGGTCACACAAGTTGTAGAACGAAAGTTGCACCACTTTGCAACTTTGCACTACTTGCATATGACAACTTTTTCCCCAAGTGAAATGTTACCACCACGGGAAAATATCTCTGAGATAGTGAAAATTGAGAGAGGTTATTATAGAGGGGCCCAACACAATCACATAGGCTTATACAATAATTTTCTAAGCATCACAGTGTCCAAGTAATAACCCATCGAAGGTTGCATCCATTTTGCACTTTGTACTCTTAAGGAATTTTGTCAGTTGAATGTAGTTCAGAGTAATTTGGCATGTTTGGGTATGAAAGATGACCATTCCTAGCATAAACGTACCCACCTAGATGTGTTGGAATAGTTTTCTTGGTCACACGAGTTGTAGAATGAAAGTTGCACCAATTTGCAACTTTGCACTACTTGCATTTGAAAACTTTTTCCCCAAGTGAAATGTCGCCATTACGGGAAAACGTCACCAAGATAGTGAAAACTGAGATACATTATTGTAGAGGGGCCCAACACAATCTGATAGGCTTAGACAATAAATTTCTAAGTGTCATAGTGTTTGAGTAACAATCCGTTGAAGATTGCAACCATTTTACACTTTGGATTCTTAAGGGATTTAGTTAGTTGAACATAGCTTAGAGCGATTCAACGTATTTGGGTGAAAAAGAGAACCATTCCTAGCGTAAAATTACCCACTTGGACATGTTGAAATAGTTTGTTTGGTCACACGAGTTGTAGAATAAATGGTGCATTATTTTGCAACTTTGCACTACTTGCATTTGACAACTTTTTCCCCGAGCAAAATGTCACCACCACAGGAAAATTTCTTTGAGATAGAAAAAAAATAAGAGAGGTTATTTTAGAGGGGCCCAACTCAATCCCATAGGCTCAAATGAAAACTTTCTAAGCATCATGATATCTGAGTAACAACCTGTCAAAAATTATAGCCATTTCGCACTTTGGACTCTTAAGGGATTCTGTTGGTTGAACATATCTTGGAGTAATTCAGCGTGTTTGGGTGCAAAAGAGGACTATTCTAGCATAATTGTACCCACCTAGATGTGTTGGAACAACTTTTTTGGTCACACGAGTTGTAGAACGAAAGCTGCACCAATTTGCAACTTTGCAATACTTGCATTTAATTTTTTTTTTCCTTAAGTAAAATTTTGCCACCATGGGAAAACGCCTCTGAGATAGTGAAAAATAAGAACTTTTATTATATAGGGGCCCAAAACAATCCCATAAGCTTAGATGAGAATTTTTTAAGCATTATAGTGTCCAAATAACAACCCATTGAAGATTGTAGCCATTTTGCACATTGAACTCTTAAGGGATTGAGCTTGTTGAACGTAACTCAGAGTGATTCATCATATTTGGGTGCAAAATAGGACTATTCCTACTATAAATTTACCCACTTGGATATGTTGGAATAGTTTATTTGGTCACATAAGTTGCAAAATGAAAGTTGCACCACTTGCAACTTTGCACTACTTGCATTTGACAACTTTTCCCCAAGTGAAATATCGCCACCACAGGAAAATACCTCTAAATAGCGAAAACCAAGAGAGGTTATTGTAGAGGATCCCAATGCAATCCCAAAAGCTCAGATGAGAAATTTTTAAGCATCATAGTGTCTGACTAACAATCTGTCGAAGATTACAACCATTTTGGACTTTGGACTCTTAAGGGATGCTACCGTTGAATGTAGCTCAGAGCGATTTGGCGTGTTTCGGTGCAAAAAAGAACCATGTCTAGCATAAAGTACCCACCTAGACACATTAGAATAATTTGTTTGGTCACAGAGTTGTAGAGTGAAAGTTGCACCACTTTGCAACTTTGCACTACTTGCATATAATAATTTTTTCCCAAGTGAAATGTTTCCACCATGAGAAAATGCCTCGAAGATAGTGAAAAATGAGAGAGGTTACTATAGAGGGGTCCAACGTAATCCCATAAGATCAGACAAGAAGTTTCTAAGCATCACAGTGTCTGAGTAACAACTCATTGAAGATTGTAAACATTTTGCACTTTGGACTCTTAAGAGATTCTGTCGATTGAACATAGCTCGAAGTGATTTGACATGTTTGAGTGTGAAAGAAGACTACACCTAGTGTAAATGCACCTAGTTAGATGCATTGGAATAGTTCATTTGGTCACACGAGTTGCAAAATAAAAGTTGCACCATTTTGCAACTTTGCACTACTTGTATATGACAACTTTTTTCCCAAGTGAAATGTCACCACCATAGGAAAACGCCTCTAAGATAGTGAAAACTAGGAGAGATAATTATAGAGGGGCCCAACACAATCTTATAGGCTCATATGAAAATTTTCTAAGCATCACGGTGTCTGAGTAACAACCCATTGAAGATTGCATCCATTTGGCACTTTGTACTTTTAAGGGATTATATCGGTTGAATGTAGCTCAGAGCGATTCACTGTGTTTGGGTGTGAAAGAAGATCATTCCTAGCATAAAAATACCCACTCAAATGTGTTGAAATATTTTGTTTGGTCACACAAGTTGTAAAACAAGAGTTGCACCATTTTGCAACTTTACACTACTTGCATTTGACAACTTTTTCCCCAAGCAAAAATGTCACCACCATGGGAAAACACCTCCAAAATAGAGAAAATTGATAGATGTTATTTTAGAGGGTCCCAACACAATCCCATAGTCTCAAATGATAAGTTTCTAAGTATCACGGTGTTTGAGTAACATCTCGTTGAAGATTGCAACCATTTTGCACTTTGGACTCTTAAGAGATTCAACCAGTTGAACGTATCTCAGAGAAATTTGACATATTTGAGTGCAAAAGAGGACCATTCTTAGTGTAAAATTACCCACCTAGATATGTTGGAATAGTTCATTTGGTCACACAAGTTGCAGAATGAATGTTGCATTATTTTGCAACTTTGCATTACTTGCAATTGGCAAACTTTTCCCCAAGAAAAATGTCGCCACCATGGGAAAAAAACCTCTAAGATAGAAAAACCAAGAGAGGTTATTGTAGAGGGTCCCAACGTGATCCCATATGCTCAGATGAGAAGTTTCTAAGCATCACGATGTCCAAGTAATAGCCCATCGAAGATTAAAGTTATTTTGCACTTTAGACTCTTAAGAGATTCTACCGATTGAACGTATCTTGGAGTGATTTGGCGTGTTTGCATGAAAAAGAACCATACCTAGTGTGACTGTACCCACCTAGATATGTTAGAATAGTCTATTTGGTCACACGAGTTATAGAACAAAAGTTTGACCAATTTTTAATTTTGCACTACTTGCATTTGACAACTTTTTCCTGAAACAAAATGTTGCCACCATGGGAAAAAGCCTCTGAGATAGAGAAAACTAAGAAAGGTTATTTTATAGGGGCCCAACACAATACCATAGGCCTAGATGAGAACTTTCTAAGCATCACAGTGTCTGAGTAACAAACTATTGAAGATTACAATCATTTTGCACATTGGACTCTTAAGGGATTTAGCCTATTGAACATAGCTTAGAGCGATTCAACATGTTTGGGTGTGAAAAGGACTATTTATAATGTAAACATACCCACTTAGACATGTTGAAATAGTTCATTTTGTCACATGAGTTGTAGAATGAAAGTTGTACCACTTTGCAACTTTGCACTATTTGCATTTGACAATGTTTTCCTAAGGGAAATATCACCACCATGGGAAAATGCCTCTAAGATAGCAAAAGCCAAGAGAGGTTATTGTAGAGGATCCCAATGCAATCCCAAATGCTTAGATGAAAATTTTCTAAGCATCATTGTGTCTGAATAACAACCCGTTGAAGATTGCAGCCATTTTGTAATTTGGAATCTTAACGGATTCTACCGGTTGAACGTAGCTCGGGGCGATTCTGCATGTTTGGGTGCAAAAGAGGACTATTCCTAGTGTAAACATACCCACCTAGACACATTGGAATAATTTTTTTGGTCACAGAGTTGTAGAGTGAAAGTTGCACCACTTTTTAATTTTGCACTACTTGCATTTGACAACTTTTTTCCCAAGTGAAATGTCGTCACCACAAGAAAACACCTCTGAGATAGTGAAAACTGTGAGAAGCTATCGTAGAGGGGCCCAACATAGTCCAATAGGATTAGAAAATAAATTTCTAAGCATCACATTGTTTGAGTAACAACCCATTGAAGATTGCATTCATTTTGCGCTTTGGACTATTAAGGGATTCTGTCGGTTGAATATAGTTTAGAGCAATTTGGCATATTTAGGTGTAAAATAGGATCATTTTTAGTGTAAATGTACCCAGTTAAACATGTTGGAATAGTTCATTTGGTCATACGAGCTACAAAACAAAAGTTACACCACTTTGCAACTTTGCACTATTTGCATTTGATAATTTTTTTCCCAAGCGAAATCTCGCCACTACGGGAAAATTCCTCCAAGATAGATAAAAATAAGAGAGGTTATTATAAAGGGGCCAAATGCAATCCCAAAGACTCATACAAGAAGTTTCTAAGCATTACGGTGTCCGAGTAACAACTTGTTGAATATTTCAACCATTTTGCACTTTGTACTCTTAAAGGATTTAGTCGGTTGAACATAACTCAATGAAATTCAACGTGTTTGGATGCAAAAGAGGACTATTCCTAGCGTAAAAATACTCACCCATATATGTTGGAATAGTTCATTTGGTCATATGAGTTGCAGAACAAAAGTTGCACCACTTTGCAACTTTGCACTACTTGCATTTGACAACTTTTTCCCCAAACGAAATGTTGCCACAATGAGAAAATTTCTTCGAAATTATGAAAAATAAGAGAGGTTATTGTATAGGGGCCCAACACAATCTCATAGGCTCAGACAATAAATTTTCTAAGCATCATGGTATTTGAATAATAGCCCGTTGAAGAATGCATCCATTTTACACATTGAACTCTTAAAGGATTCAGCCGGTTAAACGTAGTTTGAAGCAATTTGGAGTGTTTGGGTGTGAAAGAGGACCATTCCTAGCATAACCATACCCACCAAGACATGTTGGAATATTTTGTTTGGTCACACGAGTTGTAGAAAGAAAGTTGCACCACTTTGCAACTTTGCACTATTTGCATTTAACAACCTTTTCCCCAAGTGAAATGTCACCACCATAGGAAAATTCCTTTGTGATAGAAAAAAATAAGAGATTTTATTGTATAGGGGTCTAACATGATCCCATAGGCTCAGATGAAAAGTTTCTAAGCATCACGGTGTCTGTGTAACAATTTATCGAATATTGCAGCTATTTTGCACTTTGGACTCGTAAGGGATTCATTCGGTTGAACGTAGCTCAGAGCGATTCAACATGTTTGGGTGTGTAATATTACCATGCATAGCGTAAACTTACCCACCAGGATGTGTTGGAATATTTCATTTGGTCACACAAGTTGCAGAAAGAAAGTTGCACCACTTTGCAACTTTGCACTACTAGCATTTGATGACTTTTCCCCCAAGCGAAATGTCATCACCACAAGAAAAAACCTTCGAGATATAAAAAATTGAAAGAGGTTATTGTATAGGGTCCCAACGTGATCTCACAGGCTTAGACGAGAATTTTATAAGCATCATGGTGTCTGAGTAACATCACATTGAAAATTGCAGTCATTTTGCTCTTTAGACTATTAAGGGATTCAACCAGTTGAACGTAGCTTGGAGCTATTCGACATATTTGGGTGCAAGATAGGACCATTCCTAGCCTAAATGTACCCACCCAAACACATTTGAAGAATTCATTTGGTCACACGAGTTGTAGAATGAAAGTTGCACCACTTTGCAACTTTACACTACTTGTATTTGATAACTTTTTCCCCAAGTTAAAAATCTCCACCACAAGAAAATGCCTCTGAGATAGAAAAAACCATGAGAGGTTATTGTAGAGGGTCCCAACAGGATCTCATAGGATCAAATGAGAAGTTTCTAAGGGTCACAATGTCTGAGTAACAACTTGTTAAAATTTGCAGTCATTTTGTACTTTGGACTCATAAGGGATTTTGTTGGATAAACGTAGCTTGGAGTGAAAACCAATGTCTCACTTAAATAACCTAAAAGTTACTAAAAAATATTTATTACCACACATGTAAACCCTTGGAAAATTTGGAAATCTTCTTGCTTCAAATAAAGTGTTTTGGAAATATTCACTTGGAAGTCCATTTCATTGACCTTTTGACTCTAATTGCAAAAACACACTTTTAATGATTCTTACCACATTTCCATCACTTAAGTTTGTTGTTTCAACTTCACTTTAACAAACACATTTCTATGGAGAGCAATAAAAGGTAATAAATAGATAACCACCATAAATAGACAACAACCATAAGTTAACTTTTCCATCACTTAAGTTTTGTTGTTTCAACTTCACTTTTAATGACAATAAATAGACAACCACCATAAAGTATGCAAAGGATCATCAAATTATACACAGATGAAAAGGAAATACTCAGAGAATTGTTGAAATCAAGGAACACTGGGAGGGGGCGGTGAATTAGTGTTCTACAAAATTTAACTTTATTAACCTGATCTTTAAACCACTTATAGTATTGAACTAAAAGTAAGATGCAAGAACACAAAGCAATCAACCACAACACCATAACACAGATTTTTTTATGTGGAAACCTTGTTAGGAGAAAAACCACAGTGGAGGTCAATCCACAATATGAGTATACTCAAATATAAGTGTTTACAAATGGGAATGCACATGCATTCAGGCACACTTCTTAGAGCTCATTGTTCAGATACAAAAATAAGACTCATTGTCTTACAAAATATTTGGATTATATCTAGAAGATTTGAACTGATAAAATTGCATCTTCTAATGCTTGATTTTAGTTTTGGTTAAGCACATCAATTGCATTTTTGACCTTTTGTCTGATTCTGCTCTTCTGCTTTGTTTGTTTTAATTTGGATCACAAATCCTTTTATGCACAAGTGAAACTATGCATATCACTCTACAATCCTTTTGACTTTCACAACATACATCAACACACTTTGTACATACATCCAAATGATATAAATGATCACTTATATATATCCGCAACTAAAGGGGTATGTGCAGGATCATCATGGAAAAAATGGGCCCTTAAGTGGCAAAAAATTTAAAAAAATCAGAGTTAGGAAATTTGACATAAAAATTTGAATAAGTTATCTATATTATTTCAAAAATATGTAAGAATAGAATCTGTAGCAAATTGAATTTAGTTTCTAAACTACTATGTTTTTTTTTTTTAAATCTATTTGGTGAAAATTTGAAATTTCAATGCAATAGTACTTAAATTTCAAAGAAAAAATAAGTAGGCGTCTCCTAACCACAATAAAATGATAATATATTTTTATAAGATTTTAGATATAAGTAGATGACTCATGTCCCGATGTGATGCATATTTTTTTATAATTTTTTTCCAAGTAAATAATTAATTATGAATTTTTTATTACAACTTTTAAAAAAAAAAAAGCTCGTATGTTTGACCACCTTAACTTGGTAAAAACTTCATGAAATTCAAATTTTATTTTTTAATCCTATAGTATGTGAAGCATAGAAAGTGACACATGTTTCAGATTCAAAAAATGTGATACCGTTTGAAAGCTATAGATTTTTTTTCAATCAACCTATGAATTAGGACTTTAGTTGTAATTCAAATAGAAAATGAATAATAATTGTTTATTATATTCAAAGTAAATCATAATTTATATTGGTGGAAAGCAGAGAATCTCCTTTAAATATATTTCTCGTTTCATCAATTTTGGGTAAAAAAAGTCATCAGCCACATACCCTACACATACCCATCATATCACCACTTTTTGGCCCATCATGATCCTGCACATACCCAAAGATTTAATCATCTCATGTTGGATTCAACAAAATAAAAAATATTTACAAACTATCAGCTTAATCCACAAATAATTTTCAATGCACACCAACCAAAGTCAGCCACAACATAGTAAGGACCCAAAACAATATCCTCGAAGACGAAACACTTCAAACAATTACTCCTTGAAGATCCATAACACACTATATTCACTTAGTTGGCCTTCTTGCACTATTAGACAAAAAATCAATCAACTATATCTTCTAACTTTCACACCAATCAATACGAGGCTCTATGATTCAAGGATAACATATATCATACATCAAAATATCTTGCTTGAGATCCACAACTCAAAATGATAACAAAAAATTTGCATATGAATCGATGAACACAATTTCGTTGGATGCTCTATTCTAACTTGATAGTTAATCACTTCCCTTCAATCTGACTTCTAGTATAAGTAACTACTGAAGTGTGGATCAAATCACTGAATAGAGTTGCCATTAATGACAACACTAGATGACATTTGCAGTGTCTCTTGCCAACAATCTTCCCCTTTGGCATTGATGGAAACACTTAGTGAAAAATGACTAAGTGTCAGATCAATACCAACATGAGTACCCTACCAACCTTCAAAACTTCAAAACACAACTCCCCCTGAGATGATTATGACATTTTTCACTATCCCAGTCTCCCCCTTTAACATCAATGGAAAATGCGAGAATCTACATACCAAAAATCAAACAAAATTGCTATGAACAAACTACATATGTACAAACATGCTTCTATAACTTGCATAAACTTGAATATATCTACAAAATTACTCTTCAACAGGCTCAAACTAGTGTCCCAACTCTTTTTGAGACTCTCCAAAATAGTCATGTGACCACAAAACAAGTAGGATTGCATCTCTACTAGCTCAAGGTTTATCGGATCACTAATGGCCATAGCATCATGTGCTTCCTTCAATGCACTAAGCATTCTCCCCTTCTTAGGACCAATCAGTCCTCTGAGCTCACAAACCATTTCAACAATTATGCCTTCTTCATGCTTCAAATTTTTAATTTTTTCAAGTAGGGATATGACTTGACCTTCTTGCTTATCAATAGAAACAGTTAGAGGATCAAATTCTTGAGAGATATCTACTAATTGTCTCTCATATTCCTTTAATGTCCTCAGTGAACTTAGAAAATGATAAGCATGACTTATAAATGTTTCTACCTTCAGACAAAGCACCTTGAATATTCATTACACAAATACCTAACAAATATTTATCATTAGCAATCATTCCCTTCAATCTACCAAGACTTTTAGCATCAAATTCCTTTTGAACCTTATCCATAGCTAACTTTTCAAGTGACTCAAAGTGAGTACCTACAGAATTGACAAGCTTCTTCAGCTGACTGGATGGAGAATCAACATGATCTTCTCAAGGTTAATAGATGCAAGACTCAACAACTCACTGTCTTCAATGTGAGATTTAGTATTTCCTCCTTTGCCTTGGCCTGAGCAAATGATGCTACCTTTAGTTTCTCAATGGGAGATAGAGTGGAAAAATTGATAGGACCTTTAACTAGTTCAATATCAAACTCCTCCTATTGCTCTTCCAAAAACTCCTTTCCTACCTTAGCAATGTCTCTTACTTCCACAAGAATCTCTTTTACCTCAACCTTCTTCTCTTCAACCAGAGATTCTTCCTTTGCTTCAGGAATCTCAATTTCATCAACTGACACAACTTTAGGAGCTTCAGTCTCCATAGGTATTTGAGAATCTTGCATGTCAATAGGATTCAAAGTATCCTCAAATGTGTCTTCTTTTACTTCATTTACCAAAACAGATGGAGCATCTTCACTATGAGATTCTTTAGAAACAACATTGTATTTGTTCTTTAACAAAATTTCCTTAAGGATTTTCTCAGTGTCTTTTTCCAACTCTTCAGTTTGTCCAATCATCAGCTTGTTCACCCTTGTTTTTCTCTTAAAATCCATTTTTACATCATTGAGTATCTTCTTCACTTCTTCTATTGACATCACTGGACATAGATCAACAAGTATTCATTCTCTCATTTTCTCTTCTTCAGTTCTTGCATTCACTCTCCTCATTTCTAAGACTTCATATAGACCTTTAGGTAACTCAAACATTATTTCAATGAGAGTCATATTGAAATTATTCAAATAATTTATTGTGGCTTCCTCAAGAATTCTTTGACTGACACTATCAAAAGTGTCATATCATTCACAAAGTGGCCTAAGATTACCATCCTTAATTAGGGATTTTTCCACTTCTTCTACAAACATACCTGATTTGTCAATTTTCATATTTTTGTTTGCTTTCTCTACACTAGAGGGCTTGTCCTTAGAGAATTTAGATGCTTTTGAGCCCTTTTACTTAATTTCTCTTACCTCTTCATCCTCTAAAGCAACAAAATAGACTCTTGTAATTTTATCCTTCTTCCTCTTTCCTTCTCTACCAGATGCCTTGGCTTGAGCTTTTACAGGGCTTGATTTCTTTGCAAGACCTAACGGGAGAGCAGAGCTCCTTGTAGATCTAGATCTAGTAAAGGATGTTGTTGGACTAGTAGACTCAGTTCTAGTTGGCTCTCCTACTTCAACTTGTTCTCTTTTCCTCCTAGCTTCCCTTACATCTTCAGCTGATATACCCATGCTTTCTGCAAAAGATTCCACTTCTTTTCTTACCTTCCGGATTATCATAGGCTTCTTCAATTGTTCACACACTTTCATATCCTTTTTCTCAAAGGTACCAAGCATTTCTTTTGTTGGATCCCAAGGTTTACTTAGCAAGTGTTGAGCATATAGCTCCAAAATTTATTCCTCAACCTCATAACCCATAGGCATTATCCACACTGTTCTAGGTTCTACAACTTCCATGAAGCAAATTGTGTCCTTGTACTTTTCCACAATAGATGTGGGAATCCTTTCCCTGGCTTGCATTTCATTCTAATTTTTTTTGAAATAACCCTAGATAGTAATTTTTCTAGCATTGTTGTCACCAATTCCATACAAGATGTCTCTAATTTGAATAGCTACTAGTTTATCACCTTTCCAATGCACTTTTCCAACTCTTGAAACTTCATTCATGAAGTAGAAGAATAGCCACAACAACAAATTACCATACTTGAAAGAGTTCTCCTTATCCTTCTTGATTTTTCCAAGATTCTCAATTAGTTGACTTTAGAGTAACTCACATAGATCATATTTTGCATTTTCTTTGACCCTCTGATATGTTGCATAGATTGTTGTACCAAATATAGAATTATCCTATCTAGAGTGATATATTTTGTACCCAATGACCATAGAGGAAAATTTAACATCCACTTCGATAATATCATCAATTGTCATAGCTCTCTTGTTGAACATTGAACCGATTGCATCTATAACTATTTAATTCTTCACAACTTTCAATGTGGGCAGCCCACCAGATGAATTCAAACCAGTAACAATCCTTATAGATTCATTTGTAATTTTAAAAGGCTGACTTAACCACATGAACTTAGCATGCACTTGACTCAATATATACCAAACCCATTCATTTTCTTCGAACATAAGAAATTTACAATCTGAAACACATGAAATTTCACAATCTGAGTGAACTTCTCCTCCTCCAGAGTTTTGAATTCAAGTTTCAAATGGAAATTTTCTCCCACAATGTGATTGGTATAAAAATTTAGAACCTGGAAGCTTCCTGATTCTTCAACATTCACATAAATGTATGCCCTAATATCTTCAATATGCAAAACACCATATAGAATTGAAGAAAATGCACCTAATGGTTTTGTCTCGATGGATTTCAATGGGCGCCATTCGAATTTTGGATGGGATTTATCCTTAATATCAAAAACCAATGGAGCAACCATTTCCAGAATTTTCAAGTTCATGAGTTTACAGATAAATACCTTTTTCCGGATTAGGGTTTGATCACTAAATTGCCTTCAGACTTGTATCTTCGCCAAAGTTTGTTGTAGAGTTCTCCAAACTTCTTCTTCTCAAAATTCAATGTGACATATGAGGGATAGAAATGAATTTTTATCATTCACACACGTAACTTTTTCATCACAATAAATGCTTTTTCCCTAGGTCTTCCGGATACCCTGTTTTCACAGACTGTGAAAGAAAATTCTTCTACAGACCTTCAATTTTGCACAAATTCTCTCCACAATAGATCCCAAAACATCTTCACATCACTAATGCAATAAATTCCATCTACCACATTCTCGTACCAACTACCGACAATGGGGTTAAATGTTTTTCTTGAGAACTACCCCTAGGCCAAAGGCCATAACCTAATTCCTAGAGGAATTTTCAATACCAGGTTCTGGTGCTAGCTGATTTCCTGCAACAGAAGGACTCTTCTTCATCTGCTTCCTGATCTCATCCATAGTAACTTTTCCCTTTTCATCCTTCTACATTTTTTTCCCTTGATTTACCAGACCCTTCCTACTTCTACAAAATCTAGCAATGTGATCGGATTTGTTGCAATTGTAACACATCACATTTCTTTGTCCAGACCAGTTTTTCCATTGATTTTCTCTTGATATGCATTGGTTAGCAATATGACCAAATCTATTGCAGGTATAACAACTGACATCTCTATTGAAATTTTTTTTTGACATATTTCTACATTCAACTGACTTATGACTATACTTATTGCAATTGGAACACTGACCAAAGAATGATGGACCACTTGGATTCATTCTACTTCTACATTGAGCAGCCATATGACCAAATTTATTGCAAACAAAACAATAACCATTGAACCTTTGAGCATTAGGTTGTCTTACCGGATACCTTCCAACTTTGTTCATCTAATTTCCTTGCCTAAATTTCCTTTTTCTAGATCTGAAGCTTTCTTCTTTCTCATATCCAAGACTTCACTTGTCACTTTTAGTCCTCTGATTTTTAATTAGTTCATCAAGCTTGGATGAGCCAATCTTGAACTTCTCCTTGAATTCATTTGCAATAGAAAGTTCATCTATGAGATTTACAAAAAAAATTTCAAGCTCTTCTTCATTATTTCTGGATTGTTCCAATTCAAGCTCCAACTAATTGAAACCACCAGTAATTTGGCTACAATATTCAGATTTCTCCTTCAAGGACTGAGCAAGATTCTCTTCATTCTTCTTTTTGTCTTCAATCTCCTTGGTCATCCTCATCACAATAGATTCCATCTCATACTTCAGGACAACATTATCTCTAGCAAACTTTTCACATTCTTCTGTCTTTTCCTTCAAGGCTTGACTCAGGTGTTCACCTTCCATGCTCTTACTTTCTTTCTATTTAAGTTGATCACAGAGTTCCTCTCTCTTTTCCCTAGACTCATTAATTTTATCTTTCAATGATTGAATGAATTTCTCAACATTCATGGGGCTTACCTGCAATTCCCTAACTTCAAATTTGGACTTATCAAGATCATCTAGTGCCACCAAAAGAAGTTGTTGAAAACTGCTTGAATCCATTGAATCACTTTCTTGGATCTTCCCCAAGCTTTTAAACTTCTTCCAAGGAACTAGGCTCTGATACCAATTGTTGGAATCAAGGAACACTGAGAGGGGGGGGGTGAATCAGTGTTCTGCAAAATTTAACTTTAATAACCTGATCCTTAAACCACTTATAGTATTGAACTAAAATTAAGATGCAAGAACACAAAGCAATCAACCACAACACCATAACACAAGGATTTTTTTACGTGGAAATCCTGTTAGGGGAAAAACCACGGTGGAGGTCAATCCACAATATGAGTATACTCAAATATAAGTGTTTACAAATAGGAATGCACATGCACTCAGGCACACTGCCTAGAGCTCACTGCTCAGATACAAAAAGAAGACTCATTGTCTTACAAAAGATTTGAATTACATCTAGAAGATATGAACTAAGAAAATAGCATCTAATAATGCTTGATTTCAATTCCAGTTAAGCACATCAATCACATTCTTGACCTTTTGTCTGAATCTTCTGTTTTGCTTTGTCTATTTTAATTCAGATCACAAATCCTTTTATGCACAAGTGAAATTGTGCATAATCTCTCTACAATCCTTCTGAATTTCACAACATCTATCAACACACTTCGTACATACATCCAAATGATATAAATGATCACTTATATATATCCGCAACTAAAGATTTAATCATGCACATGTTGGATTTAACAAAATAGAAAATATTTACAAACTGTCAGCTTAATCCATAAATAATTTTCAATGCGCACCAACCAAAGTCAGCCACAACATAGTGAGGACCCAAAACAATATCCTCAAACAAAAAACACCTCAAACAATTACTCCTCAAAGATCCACAACATGCTATATTCACTTAGTCAGCCTTCTTGCATTGTTAGACATAAAATCAATCAATCGGATCTTCTAACTTACACACCAATCGATAAGAGGCTCTATGATTCAAGGATAACATAGATCATGCATCAAAATATCTTCCCTGAGATCCATAACTCAAAATGATAAAAAAAAATAAATTATATGAATATATGAACACAATTCTATCAAATTCTTTGTTCTAACTTGATAGTTAATCACTTAGCTTCAATCTGACTTCTGGTATAAGCAACTACTAAAGTGCGGATCGAATCACTAACTAGGGTTTCCATCAATGACAACACTCGATGACATGTGCAGTGTCTCTTGCCAACAAGAACAACCATAAAGTATTTAAATCAAAGGTATTTTATTTTATGAAAAAAGTATTGAAAAAGGCATTTTAATTATTTAATGGGGCTTATTTTCATGATATTCACGTGCATGAGTGAAAAGGGATTAAGTTTCATCTTTGATTTTTTTATTTTGGATTAGTAATAGTGCATCATTTATGCATTGCGTCAATAAACCATAAATTTGATTTGTACCTTGGAATGTTGTATCATGGAATTTTGAGTCCAAAAATGGTTGAGAATCATTGTGATATGTTTCTAATAACCTGAGACAAACCAAGGTATGTGCTCATGTTGTTCCATCCTTTGTTTGTGTTATTGGCCATGTGACTATGTTGCCAAAGTTGACAAGAGCACCAAATGCCAAGTGACTGTTTGGAGAGATTGGTTGGTTGAAGAATGTTTGGGAGTTGTCAAAGTTGTTGGAGGGTATTGAAACATTGATTCCCTCATTGTTCATGTTGTTCTACCCTTGTTGATGTGTTTTTCCTTCCTTCGATGCCCACTAGGCTAGGTTATCAATGGTGGCAAGTTGTACTAAGATGTCTTTTGCATTATTTTCAATGAAGCCCTTGAAGGGTGACTGAGATTATGTAAAGAGATAGATCATGATGACAATGAATCTAAAACTCTTCCAATATTATAGTATATTTTGGAAATCCAAACACAAAAACCCTGGGAGTAGATAAGCTTGACATTAATGATGGATTCCCTTTTATTGGTTTATACTTATATATAGTGGGGACATATTAATTGGAAAGGTGAGTTCACATCCTTCTAATGAAAACTTTAGTCTTGATTTGAAGCATACTAAACAAGGAAGGGTTGATCGAGTTTTAATGTCAAATAATGATGATGGAAGTGGTGCAGGGGCACTAGGTGCTTCATTATTGCTCATTTTTTGTATTTTATGTAATTTTGGTTTTAGGAGTTGTTTGGTGTGGTTAGGAATCATTTGGTGTGTTTAGGAGTTTCCTAAGGTCATTCATGACCATTTAAAATCATGTAATCCATTTTAGTGTGCTTAGAGGGTCGTTGATTTAAAAGTTACAAAAAGTTGCCAAATGGGCAAGAAAAGTTGTCATGCATTTTTAGCAAGTTGTCAAAAATCAGGTAACTATTACATGCAATCAAGAAAATAGTTCCTAATCATTGGAATCAAGAAAATCATGAATAGGTTGTAATGGTCAGATAAAATTATGGTTGTAGTTTTTTTTCAAATTTGGAATGAATTGAAGAAAGTTTTTATTGTGATTTTTCTACATTGCGGGAAATTTTGGCTTCTTGTACGGACTGTACAGTCCATGGATTGATCTAAAATCAATTTTATTTGATATCCCCATGAATCTACTACATTTTTTTGTGGTTTCATAAAATTTCATTTAGTTTTGTTAAAGTTATTGAGATTTTACTAAAAACGGGTTTAAAACCTAGCTAGGGCAGCAATAAGTATTAAAAATGTAATATCTTTAATTTTCACTGTTAAAAAATGTTGAAATCTCACCCAAAATTGTGTTTTTACATGATCTTGGACTTGGTAAGGGTTTGGAGTCTTTAAATGCACACATGGAAGATATTTCTTTGACATAAATGTCTAATTTGTAAGTATATATGACCCTGTAGCAATAGTGAAGGTAAGTTTGAGTGAAATAAGGAGTGGTTTGGGTTGTTTGTGGTTGGTGAAGGTGTTGGGAATATGTGGAAAGGTCTTGTAGTCCTGTACCTTGGGGTTTTGAGCATTTTTGAAGGGTTAATACAAGTCATTTTATGACTATCCCAAGAGGACTATTTTTGTATTCATAATCAAGGTGCTAGTGTCCAAGCAAGTTGGTGCTTTGAATGAGTCTTGGTAGTGAATACCTAATGGAAACACCTTTGAAATGTTGTATGAAGGCCTCCAATTCAGTGGTTAATGTTTTGAAGCAATCTTTACTGATTTGGCTTTAGGTCATTAATGTTGCCTTTCCTAGTTTGAACAACACAAATCTTGTAAGCCCCATGAATTGTTGCATTCTTGAATCTACACCAAAAAGTTGTTATGACCATTCAAGTCCCTTAGAAAAAATTTCCATGATGTTCACACTATCTTTAGATTGTGTTGAATCAAGGTCTCCAAGTAGGTTCATTGCTAGGTCTACTAAAAGTACATTTAGGAGCAACTATGAAGAACATGCAAGAATGATTTTCCTTTTGGGTCTATTTTCATGTTGATTGTCCTTCCTCTGCATTAGGAAGGATTTCTATGATTTATAGAAGAGCAAGAAAATATGCCTTTGTACAATAGAAGGCATTGTTTCAGATTTTGTCATAAATCCGCATGCTTTTCCTTCAAGACAACTTTAAATGTAAACCATAAACCATTACAACTAACTTTAAATGTAATATACACATTTAATTGAGGCATATATTAAGGAATATACACATTTGCATGTATTATTTTCTCATATTTTTTGTATATCAAAAAATATACTATGTCAATAACAAATATTCCAATAGTGATGGAAGAACATCTTGAAAATCCACCCATTTCTCAATACTTGTAGCAATACATGCAGGGAAAAAATCATCCCATTTGCAACCCAGATCATGAAATATATTGTACAAGAAGAAACAAATGGAGCTGCTACCCAGTTTATTTTCTCCAATCCACCTCAAGTGGCTCAATTATTTGCATTCCAAAATTCTTCAAAACATGTACATCCCGTACTCCCTTGGAAATACATGGCTAGTAGCCTCTCTATGGTTGTGTACTCTCACTAGAATTTGGTCCACAAAAAACTTACAAAAGCCTAACAATTTCAAACATGGACTCACATAAAAATCATTAAAAGACCAATAACTAAATAATGTCAAACATACACCTTCTAACTAGATCTATTATCACCTTCATGCATGTTATAAGTACATTGATTGAAGGTCCTACAATGGTGATGTGGCCCATCTTTTGCTACTTTCTCATCTCTCTATGATCCTACATATAAATTTTAAATATATATAAACATAATTAACATAAAATAGGTAGCATATAAGAATCTAAGAAATCTACAAAATGGAACAGAAAGAGAAGATTGAAAACCAAAAAATGTACTAGCAACCGATGTTTCTCATACCACTGAACACTTGCACCAGCAATCGGTGTTGTTCTTTTCTTAAGTTGACAATCTTTAATGAAGCCTTTTCCTTTTTTCTCCTTCACTAGTCTTGCATATCTCTTTGCTAAAGCAAACATATAATTAATAAGTGGGTTAAAAGACAATCACAAATGTATCAGAGATAGTCCTAAATGCATATTACATCAAACACCAATTGAGAATACCAACTTAAAGGTAGTTAATAAAAAGAAACATATAATTATCATTCTACAAATTAACACTAATGCAATTTTGCAAACCCTTCTAAAATCAAACTTAAGTGCTTGAAAGAAAGCAATGATCAATAACATGACTTTATAAATTCAATGTGCATACTTACAAATAAATCTAGGGAACCATCTGGGTCTGCTCTACTCTTTATTGTGTCAATTATTGCCTTGTGGTTAGACTCACACACTTTCCACAAGTTCTTGTTCGCATGTCTTCCCTTATATTTGATCAAATGAATGTTGAATGCGATTAAAAGGTTCGAGTAGTAAAGAATTTTCTGATGCATGTCGAAGTCCTCAAACAACCAAACTACAACATTCTTAACTAGGTACCTTCTAATCCATGTTCTAGTAACAACCACTGAACCTATAGGATATTCTATGTTTTATCCATATATAACTGGGGCATCCAATTTCCTTTTGGCCTTGATACAATGACACAAGTAATAATATGTACCCTCTTCATTGTATTCATCTACAATCACCACATAAACATGCCCTGCATTGATATGTTCATCTTGTTTGATGTATTTAATGAACATCAAAATAAAACCTAAAAGTAAGATATATTACCTGGTTCTAGTAGGTTCGATACATGATCAAAGTCAACAGATGATTGCATCTCCATGATTTTTAGAGCCATCGGGAGGTGATAAGTGTCAAGTGGGGTTAGACTTCTTACATACCATTTGTCAACCCACTCTATTGCTCACAATCATTCCATGCTTGAACTGTACATACAGAACAAAAGCATTCCATCTTCTACGTATGAATAGTCCATGTACCTACATTGGAGCTTCTAAAAGAGTGTAGCTCACTCAATCTTAGTAGTGTACAACAATCCTCATATTTTGCAATTTTAGTATCATCTACTAAATGAAAAAATCTATGAACTAAAGAATTACCTTCACTACTTTTACCCATTGCATGATTGCACCACTCGACAATTGATCTTGCATATGTCAACTTTACACTATCTTTGTACTTTAACTCTTCTCGTGCTAAGGATCTTTTGATACATGCACGAGCTCCATCATGCTCTCCCTTACCATGCCAAGCCTCTGAGAAGTTCCACATATGGGGAACACCACTAATCCTATGCATCCTACTCAACTAGTAAAACATTATGGAGTTGTTGAATTGCGATGTATAGTTATCTAACCATATGATATGCTAATTGAATGATATGCCCTTGCTAGCCAAATCAACATAGAACATCTAAAAGCAACCTTGCACAAACTTTGTAGAATGTGTGTGATCATCACTGATGTAAAAGTGATACTCCCTCAATACTTTCTTGTTATCCTTTGTACTATCATTTTCTTGAATGAATGCTATATGTAAAAATATAACAACTTGCGTGGAGTTGTAGTATTGTGATTGCAACTCGTTATGTGGTTGTAGTGTGTAGTTATCCATGAAGTCGACAACTGAAATGATGCTATGAAGTGGAAATGTGTCCTTGCATAACTTGAACTGTGAGTCCAACCATCAAACTCTATGTGTATACTTTGTGTACTCATAGACCACCTGATCATGGAAAATGCCCATAAACTGATACACTGGGATCTTATCACTAGCCAATCCACACTTCTTTTATTTTTTCCCATCTTTTAGACTACATAAGTCATTGTCTTGTATTTTCCAAATTCCATAATTTCATCTCCAATTGTGTGTGTACTAGCCATGTGTTGAAAATTTGGAAAATGTTGCATGCCACCACAATGATCACATGTGCCATCCAAACATGAATTATTGTAAAAAAATTGACCATACAATCTTTCACATAAAATGGAAGATAAAAATTCCCTTGAGGATTAGGTGGAGGCCTTATGTTACATTCTTTCAAAACATTGATAGTATGCATATCTACACATATACGTCGATAAACATCATAATGGTTAGAAAATTCAATATGTACTCTACAACAAGTAGTACGTGTATATTTTATTTTGACATAATAAGGCTTTAGCATTTCAAAATTCCTTTGACATATTTTAGTTTGAGAAAACTTCCATACAAAATTAGCAAAAAATTGGGTTTGAGTGGTATCCAAATAATTCTTTGGATGTGACTCATGGATTTGACTAACAATTCCCCTTCTTACAACATCTATTTGATTGGGAGAGGTCCTTATGTTATCCTTCCAATAATCTACTATTATAGATCTGAAGGCTCGAGCAATTCTTTTATCTTTCCATGGAACTCTACCCGAGAATTCCCATAACTCGTTGCTATTTGGATCCTCCACTCTTTCACGCCATCCTCTGGCTCTCATAAGAGATGATCTACTTATTTTCAAAGACTTACTTGTCTTTGTAAGGTTCACCTTGTTCCCTGTTTGACTGCTTAACAATGTTGTTGTCATGACTCGTTGTGTGGCACAACTATCCTTTGTGTGTGAGGTAGAACCCATGCTCTTGTATGCATTCATCAAGTTCTTTACAATGGAATTTTCACTTGATTCATTCAAAACTCTTAGCCCAAGATCCTCCATGGTGGGCCTAAATTTGAGTTGTCTCATCATTTCAACAAATAGTTGACATCTTCCACCCTCACTTAGCTTCTCAAAAAATAAACTCCATATCCTCTATGCATATCTTTTACATGTACATTTTGGAATCTTATTAGGCATCCATTTAAAAACATTAGAATCAATATCAATCAAGAATCTAGGTTTTCTATGCAAAACTCTAGGAGGAGTTCTCAAATGTAAATTTGTGTCAACGTTAGGAATGTCAACAACATTAGGGATAGATCATGTACCTTCAATCAGAGGTGTAATTGATGACATACCTTGATATTGACATGTAAACGATGTTGTACCTCCAACTTGAGATGTCGTATGTGGAGTGCCTTCAAATAGAGATGTGTTTGTTGATGTACTTTCAAAACCCAATGTTGTTGATGGTGTGTCTTTAATTGGAGATGTTATTTTTTATGTACTTGGAAAACCACATGTTGTTGGTGTGTCTTCAACTGGAGATGTGCATTGAAATTTAGCTATGGTTGATGATGTGCCCCAAATTTTGAGATCCATTTATGTCCTTCCACAATTTTTGTTCATTCATGCCCTTTGTGCTACCAATTGGACCTCTCTCTTAGATTGCATGGGAATTTCTTGCAGTATGGGCTGCAATTCCTTTACTTCATGAGCTTGCACTTTTGATTCTCTTATCCTTGCATTTTTAACTTCACGTTCTTCTGGTGTTAGATTTTTTTTTGTTTCCTTTGCATGACGCTGAATGCTACATGTTCACAAACACACATAGAAAAAAATTAAGAAATGCATTTTATGAAACATTGATCTCGCTGATTACATTGCATTTTATGAAAGAAGGCAGCGAGCTGTTTGGAAATATGCCTCCAAGAAATATGGTCTCATGGTGATGGACATCACCATGCGAGAGCACATTTCTTTCAAACAGCTCACTACCTTTGTCTATGCAACCACATTTTCTGTACATGTCTACCAAAGCATCTTATCAAACATGTATATGCTACAACATTTTTCATGCATGTCTACCTTATCCTTTTTCATACATTTCTCCCAAAGCATTTTATGAAAGAAGTCGATGAGCTATTTGGAAAAATGCCTCCAAGAAATGTGGTCTAATGGTGATGGACATCAACATGAGACCACATTTCTTTGAGGCATTCTTTCAAACAACTTGCTACCTTATTCTATGCTACCACATTTTCCGAACATGTCTACCAATGCATCTTATCAAACATATCTATGCTACAACATTTTTCATACATGTCTGCCTCCATACCGCAAGAAAAGCAGGTAATGCATTTTTTCAAACATATCCATATCACTGATTACATTGCATTTTATGAAACACACCAAACATTTTATGAAACATATTTATATTGCTGATTACATTGAATTACATATCTTTAAAACTCAAAGCAAGTAACTTATAAAAAACTGCATGTATCTTATCAAACATTGATGTCCCCAACCTAGGGTTTATAATGAGCTTAAAAAAACCCATAACATTTGATGCATCTGGTAAAAATATATGAACTTGGTACTAATTTTATGTATTCCTATATGCATGTGTTGACAAAAGGAGGGTTGCTAAATCATCCTTTTGTGTGAGTTATTGAGGAAATTTTGTTTCTTTTTGCAACTATATTGTGTAAAACCTAGTACTTTGAGGGATTTGTACAAAATTGCTTCATGTAAGTGTTGATCAATGTTAAGAAGGGTTTGAGCGGAGTATTTGGAGTGTGGACAAGTGCTTAGGAGCAAAGAAGTGTCAAATCTAGGGTATAAGTTGCTGCCACCTTGGGAAACTGGAGAATCTTGTGCTTATCGTTGTCAAAACCACATTGTTATTGTCAACCAAGCCATGAAGAACATGAATTCAAAGAAGGGTTTGTGATGCTATATCTTGGAATTATTCACCATTTATTTGGCAATGAGGTAACTTAGAAAGAAAAAAAAGGATTTTCAATTGGACAAAATTTTCCCTTTTTATATTTCTTAGAAAGGTAAATGGTATGAATGAGTGGAAACTTGCATTAACAACTATGTCAAGTTACTTGAATTTATCTAAGCACATGATGAAGGTGAAATTTTTATGGCACAAAAAAATTAATGGAAACTTGCATTAACATTGATGAAAGCTCTTAAGTTTTCAAAATTATTTGAAAATAAAAGTTTTCCCACAACATCAATAATAATGAATTTGAATCTATTATGTCATGTTTTCCATTTTTTATCTTCAAGCTCCTAAAAATTAAAATTTTACATGCAAGATCCATCTAATTTAATGTTGAATTCTATGTGTAACAATGAAGATTAATAAAATTATCAAATGAAATGTTTATAAATTTTCAAAACAAAACAAAAAAACTCAATATAAACATCTACCTAAAATGAAATAGAGTGAATTCCACTAGCCATGCTAGAAATGGACTACTATAAGCAATGCAAATAGAATTCATAAGCAAACTGAATTCATAAGAAAATTTGTGTTAAGTTGATGTTGTTTATATAATTTTAAACATGAATTCATCTAAATTACGTCATGTTTTTCATTTTTTTCTTCAAACTCATAAAAATTAAACTTTTTTATGCAACTCCCATCTAATTCAATGTTGAATTCTATGTCCAATTGTTATGATTAATAAAATCATGAAAGGAATTTAGTTTATATTGTCAAAAATATATATATATATACTATATAAAAACATTTCAATATTACCAAAATGAATATATTACCTGAGATAATGTAAAATGATGTAGAAACTTCAAAATTTCTTCTTCTGTGTTATCTAGCATGAAAATTGGTGGTACAAAGGTGATGGATCAAGCATAGATTGGTACAATAGGGAGTCAAATGCATAAAAAAAGGCATTTATGAGTCAAATAAAGTGTTGAACCAGAAAAATGCAAAATCATGTGGGCTTGAATCATGGGGTCAACCCCTATTTTACCATTTCAAGGTAAAAACACATTTGGCACTTGCTAAATTTGGAGAGAGCCAAATTTGGTGCTCACCAAATGTGTTTCTTTGGAATATTTTCCAAATATAGAGAGGAAGGGAATGGGACTTGATATAGAGAGAGGGGGGATAGGAGTGAGAGAGATTAGTCTAGGTAGCATGGTAGAGAGTGAGACCTGAGAGAGAAAGACACTTGAGAGGGATAGAGAGTTATCCAGTTAGGGTGGGGGGAAATACCTGACAACAAGAGAGGGGTTGGGAAGGATGAGACTTGAGAGATACAAAAGAACAAAGGGGGGGAGAGAGAGAGGGTGTGTGAGAGAGGGGGTTGGAGTGAAATATATTTTTCTAGGTAGGGTGGGAGGTGCGTGAGACCTAATAGAGAGGGAGTGTGAGAGATGGGATTGAAGTGAGAAATATTAGTCTAGGTAGCATGGGAGGAGTGAGAACTGAGAGAGAGAGAGAGAGACTTAAGGGTTTGGTTAGAGTGGGGGGGAGATGAGATAGGAATGAGAGACCTAAAATCTCAACCCTAAACCCTTAAAACCAAACCCTTAAACCCTCTACCCTCAACCCAATACCCTCTACCCTCTATCCTCAACCCAATACCCTCTACCATCAACCCTAATCCCTCAACCCTATATCCTCAACCCTTAAACCCTTAAACCCATCTAAAATCTCTACCCTAATCCCTCAACCCTATACCATCAACCCTTAAATCCTTAAACCCTTAACCCTAAACCCTAAACCCTAAACCCTAAACCCTAAACCACCACCCTCAACCCTTAAATCATCCACCCTCTACCCTCAGCCCAATACCCTCTACCCTCAACTCTTAGACCCTTTTAAACCCAAATAAAATCTCTACCCTAATCCCTCAATCCTCAACCCTTAATCCCTCAACCCTTAAACCCTAAACCCTAAACCCTTAAATTTTCTACCCTCTACCTCAACCCTAGACCCTCAATCCTCTCTCTCTCTATCCCCCCATCTCTCTCTCTCTACCCTCAACCCTATACCTTCTAGACTTAACCCTTAAACCCTCTAGCCTTAAAATATAAACCCTAAAACTTCTACTCCTTAACCCTTAAACCCTAAACCTCATACTTTCTAACAATTCTACCCTTTTAACCTCTACTGTTTACCTTTACCCTCTCTACTCCTACCATCAACCTCAATACTGTCCCAAACCCTAAACCCTAAACCCTCTACCCTTAACCCTTAAACCCTAAACCCTTAAACCGTCTACCCTCTACCCTCTACCCTAGACCCTAGATCCTCTCTCTCTCTCTATCTCATGTCTCCCTCCATCTCTCCCTACATCCATTCCTCCCTCTCTACCCCAATCCCTCACCTTTATACCCTCAACCCTTAAACCCTAAACCCTTAAACCTTCTACCCTCAACCCAATACCCTCTACCCCCAACCCTAATCCCTCAACCCTATACCCTCAACCCTTAAACCAAAATAAAATCTCTACCCTAATCCATCAATCCTTAACCCTTAATCCCTCAACCCTTAAACCCTCAACCCTCAACCCTCAACCCTCAACCCTCAACCCTCAACCCTCTACCCTTAAACCCTAAACCCTAAACCTTGTAACATTAACCTCTACTCTTTAATCCCTCTTACTCCCTCAACCCTCAATCCCTAAACTATCTTCTCTCTCTCAAGTCTCTCCCTCCTACCCCTTCTCCCACTCCCAGACCTCACTCCCTCTATTTTTCTCCCCTCTACCCTTAACTCTCTACCCTCTACCATTAACCCTTAAATCCTCTACCCTCTACCCTTAACCCTCTACCCTCTACCCTCTACCCTAAACCCTCTCCCTCTCTCTCTCTCTACCCTAAACCATCAACCCTATACATCCTCAACCCTATGCCCTCAATTATAAACCCTCTACCCTAAACATTGGATCCTCAACCCTCATGTATCTATGTCCCCCCTCCTCTTCTTTCCTTCTCTCTATCTAACTTCTCCCTCCATCTCTCCTCCATCTATTCCTCCCTCTCTACCCTAATCCCTCAACCCTATACCCTCAACCCTTAAACCCTCTACACTTGAGAGAGAGGAAGTGGAAGATAGAGGGATGAGAGAGAGATAGAGGGAGAGGGAGAGATAGATGGAGTGAGAGAGAGGGAGGGAGAGACCTGAGAGAGAGGGAGAGGGAGAGAGGGTGGGAGAGAGATGCCTAAGAGGGAGGGAGAGAGAGAGAGGGGGTGAGAGGGAGAGAGAGAGAGATAGAGTGGATTGAGAGAGAGAGAGAGAGAGGGATGTGAGAGAGAGAGAGAGGAGGGTTGGGGAGGCCTGAGAGACAGAGAGAGGGAGAGGGAGAGAGAGAGGGCACCGAGAGAGAGATGGACCCAAGAGAGAGAGGAGAGGTGGTGTGAGGGGAGGATAATGAGAGAGAGGAGAGGGAGAGGGAGAGGATAGAGGGAGAGAGAGGGAGAGAGATAGAGGCAGTGAGAGAGGGAGAGAGTGGGAGAGAGATGAGGAGCACTCATGAGAGGAGAGAGGGGTGGGAGCTTGGAGAACTGGAAAAGAGAGAGGGAGATGCCGAGGTAGGAGGGAGACCCTGAGAGGAGAGAGAGAGGAAGAAGGGGTGGAAGGAGGAGAGAGACAGAGGGAGAGAGATAGAGGGGAGGAGATAGAGGAGTGGGAGAGAGAGAGGGAGAGAGGTCGGGAGGAGAGATGAGAGAGGAGAGAGATAGAGAGAGAGGATCCTAGGAGAGGGAGAGACCAGGTGGGAGGGGAGAGAGGACTGAGAGAGAGAGTGGGATGGGGTGGGAGGAGAGACCCAGAGAGATATATGAGAGAGAGAGGGAGTGAGAGAGAGGGAGTGAGAGAGGGAGTGGGAGAGAGAGAGGCAATGTGTGAGCACATGTGTGTGTGAGAGAGAGAGAGAGAAGGGGAGTGTGTGAGTGTGTGTGTGTGTGTGTGTGTGTGTGTGTGTGTGTATGCACACATGAGAGAGAGAGAGGTGGGAGGGAGATACCTAAGAGAGAGTGAGAGAGAGAGGGAGAGAGGTAGAGGGATTGAGAGAGAGAGGGAGTGGGAGAGAGATAGAGGGAGTGAGTGAGAGACCTAGAAGAGGGAGAGGGGGTAGAAGGGAGAGACGAAGAGAGAAAGATAACTACCTAAGAGAGAGAGATGGAGTGAGAGAGACAAAAATACTAGAGGGGGAGAGAGAGAGAGAGTGTGAGAAAGGGGGTTGGAGTGAGATAGATTTATCTAGGTAGGGTGGGAGGGAATGGTACTAGAGAGAGGGGAAAAGAGTAGAGTAGTCTAGGTAGCATGGGAGGGAGTGAGACCTGAGAGAGAGAGAGAGAGAGACTTTAAAGGGATAGAGAGTTATCTAGTTACGGTAACGAGGCAGAGAGCGTATGAAAGGTAAAACCTCAACTATCCATCTACAACCATAAACTGCACACTCTCAACATCATCAAAGTGGTTGACCAAAGAGAGGGGAATGTTAGATTTTGTTCAAAGTAGGTCATTTGGTGCTCACCAAATGAAACATCACATTTGGTGCACACCAAATTTGGTGCTCGCCAAATGTGATGTGCCATTTGGTGTGCGCCAAATTTGGTGCTTTCCAAATGATCTACTTTGGACAAGTGAATTGATAGAATTTGATAAATTTCCTCATATTTTCGTTTGTGATCACCGTCATGTTTGCACGTCTTTCAATGCATGTTTATAAAAAAACTGTGATGGTGTTAATCTCTCTCTTAGCTATCTCTATATATATATATATATTTCATTTTGATTCAATTAAGGTTTTGATCCATAACTTCTATTGTAAATGCCTTTGTTTTTGGTGAAAAACCAACATGTGCTAGTTTTAGGATAGATTTTTACTTGTTCATTGAAAAGTGAAACAAATTACATTTTTTAAAACTAGACTCCATTCTACACATGATGAAAAATATTTTTTGATTTTTGATTAGTTTTCAAAAAAATGAGAGGGGAGCATGCTCAAATTTTAGCTTTTTAGGATGTGTCCACTTTCGAAATTCATAAAATATTATATATTCACTAAAAAAATTATCCGATAGAATGAGGATAAACTACATGGTGTTAGCTAATTTCTCACTGTAATTTCTCACTGTTTGGATTTTTGAAATTCTAAAAAAAAGTTAATCAAAAAGGGGGGAGCCCTCAAGCGCTATGATATTTTTTTTGATAAAAACATGACCTATTCCCCCCCCCCCTTTTTGAGACCCTTAATCATCATTAATTTCAAAAATAAATAGTAGCTTAGAAACTAGACTCGGAGCACTTCAAGTCTTGTTCTTGTTGCATCTTGAAATCTTGAGCTTAACTATCTTCATTTTCTCATGCAAATCAGATTTTTCTGGTTTTAGAAAAAAAAAGTGACATCTTAAGAGCCAAAATTGTGTCACAGATCCATGCACTTACCCACATAAAAGTTAGCGAACAATAATTTATCAATTCTATACATGTATTTTAATCATCAATAAAAATAAAATATAGAGTCATGTATCTAAATTATCATAACATGATCAATACCATAAAGTATTAGTATAATTGAAAGAGAAATTCAACACAATGCCTAGTAATCAATGAGTAGGCCTCATAGAAAAGAGGCTTCATGCAAAAAGTATCCCTATCACTCATATTATGCTTAATAATAATATTGAGTATATAAGGATGAATTATAATGAAATATAGGAATTTACCATAATTTGAAATATGTGCATAATTAGTAGCTAAAGAACCAGATCTAAAAGGAACCATTAGGTCAAATATCCTTAGGTGCGAGGATGGGATAACGTATGTATATCACTATGTAAATCTAAAAGTTTTAATCAACCTATATGATAAGTGTAGAGCTTACCCTATGTCTAATCAATTGATGTAGATAACATACATACAACTTAACAAAGCTATAGATCCCAAATTAAGCATTTGATTATCCTAGAGTTGCTTCATTAAATTGTCAACTAGGGAATCATAATCTTGAGATGATGCTAGAACTATATGTGTAGTTGAGAATCCTAAACTCTCCTAATCAGTTGAGTGCAAAAAAATGAACAAAAGAAATTCCAATTAAAGACAACTTAACAAAATTACCTCCTAGGTAGAAAAAAAATTAAGTGAATACTAATTCTAGTAAGAAACTATAGTAATTGCTACATGTGACTATTCCTACAAAGACTATAACTAATGAATCTCAATGTTGCAAGATGGGTTAATAACAATTAATTTCCTAATAACATTCAACACAATGTGAATCAAAAATTACAATTCAAAAATTAAATAATAATCTAAAATAGCATGGATTTTGAAATACCTCAAGTGGCCCTTGCTTGAGCTACTACAATCCATAGTATCTTCGTCCAAATCCTAACCAAGAGACTCATGAAAATTGGAGTATCCTTCTTTATTATAATTCAAGAATACACAAAACTTGAGAATAGACTATCTGATAACAATATTTTGATTCAATCTATTCTATGCAAAATCCTAACTTGGTCTCTCACAAGATTGTCCATATATATAGGACTTGTGAGAGTCCTCTTATTTGAGAATTGAAAACAAACTACGAGAAATTGTCAACTCTTCCAAAAACATAAGAAGAGGACTAGGTCTTAGCTTAACAAAAAAATAAAACCAAGTAGAAGTAAGAGTGTAAGAGTCTAATAAGGACTCTACATCAATCAAGAAGATTATTACAGCTGAAAGCATGCCTAACATGATAGACTTTATTACAAGACACTAGATCCAGTGTTAGAACATGCCTCTTCTTTCCTCCATGATTTTATTAATAAGAAGTGAAAACATGGGTGATCCATGAATATTTCATGTTCACATCCTTAGACCATCACCTACATCATCTTTGGGAAATAATGTACATGTTGTAGTTGATCACCTCCTTTGCCTATGGTAGACCAGCATCCTTATGTTTTAGGTTGATAGGTCCTTCATTGAAGGGGTTAGTCTTATTCTAAAGGTATTTTTCATTATTTAACAAATATAATTAATCATTAAAATCTACTAAATTCCACATACATCCAAAGATCACACAATCATTCATGAATATAATATATCATCTTCAATGCTTTTAAATACCTAAATTATATGAAAAAGGTTTAGAAATTTCTTTGAAACTTAGTAGAAATAAGATAAAAAAGTATGAAATTAAAGCAAGGAAATTGGAAATTTCTAGGGCTCATCAATAAGCATGAATAAATACCAATAAATTAAAATGAATGATAAAATTTAAATAATATTAGATACTAATTACCCTAAAATATTGAAGATATAAAGCCTAAATTAAGGTCTTGCCTTAAGGTGGTGTAAGATTAGATAATTTTACCAAAAATGTAAATAAACCTTCCTTGGGGGAAACCCAAGATAACTAAGTAAATGCAATAAATTAAGCATAAATTAATGTATATTAATTAAATATAGTTGGAAATTACAATTTAATAATTTATAACAGCTATATTAGAAAATTAAATGTGGGATTTTGTGCTTCTTGTCTCTATGATGAAAGAATATATGCTAACATTGAAGATCCTTGGTATTATACATTAATGTACTCAATAAACATGATACCTTTATTATATGAGTGTCTCATAATCTATGTTGGATCCATACTTTGTAAAAGCACAATTTTGCAAGCCCAAGATAGGTTCATTATCATGGAATATGCTTTGGGTCTAGATTTATGGCTACAAACAATGAAATTTTTCTCTTTTATTTTCTTGGTAAACCTTAATCTACTTTAGGGTATGTGCAGGATCATGATGGGCCAAAATGTGGCAATATGATGGGTATATATAGGGTATGTGGCTGACGAATTTTCTTTTACCCAAAATTGAAGAAACAAAAAGGGTTTTTAAAAGAGATTATTAGCTTTCCACCAATATAAATTATGCTTTATTTTGAATTTAATAAATAATTATTATGTATTTTCCATTTGAATTACGACTAAAGTCTTGATTGATAGGTTGATTGAAAAACATCTATAGCTTTCAAACGGTATCACATTTTTTGAATCTGAAACATGTGTCACATTCTATGCTTTGCATACTATAGGATTAAAAAAATAAAAATTGAATTTCATGAAGATTTGACCAAGTTAAGGTGGTCAGACATACGAGTTTTTATATTTTTTAAAAGTTGTAATAAAAAATTCATAATTAATTATTTAATTGGAAAAAAATTACAAAAAATATCCATCACATTAGGACATGAGTCCTCTACCTATATCTAAAATACTATAAAAAAAGTATTATCATTTTATTGTGGTTAGGGTGGTCAGATAGACACCTACTTCTTATTTTTTCCCTGAAATTTAAGTACTACTGCATTGAAATTTTAAATTTTCACCAAATAGATTTTATTTTTAAAAAAATAAACCTAGTAGTTTAGAAACTACATTCAATTTTCTACAGATTCTATTCTTACACATTTTTGAAATAATATAGATAACTTATTCAAATTTTTACATCAAGTTGCCTAACTCTATTTTTTCTGAATTTTTTGCCACTTAAGGGCCTTTTTTTTCATGATGATTCTGCACATGCCCTTTACTAATTCTACTAATATTAGGGATAATTTTATTTTAAAATACCTTGGAAGGGCTATTATTTTATCATAAGATAATTTATCTTAGGTCAATCCTTAAAAATGTTTACAAAGTTTTAAAGATAGTAGGCAAGGGCCCCATAATGATGTATACAAATTTGTTACTCCCTTTAGTGTACAAATCTAAATCTTTCACTATTGATTGTTCATTTAATGATCTAGAATGGGAGAGGAATTACAAATATGTGGATGAGTAGAGTTGGCCTAATTTTGAATTTATATTTTAAAATGTCAAAGTTCAAGTTCATAGCTATGGGCTATATTTTATGAACATACAATTGACTCATCAAATTAGAAGATAAACCCATTTTTGATGTCATCATTCTTCTTTTGACACATAATATGTTTCTATTTTTAATAAAGTTTAAAATTTATAACCAAAATAGAGGATAGCTATTTATCAAATATTAGTACAAAAAGGTGGTAGATTCAATGTGGGAATCAAATGTTTGGGGACAAGTGCATGAATATGTGTTAAATTTATGATAAATAAATTACAACCTAGGGCATGTGATATCTACAAGCTAATCACAATTAGTAGTAAAATGAATAAAGATGGTATACTCAATATAATGGACCATAATTATAATGATTAAATTATCAATATATAAATCTCTTGGATCCATGAATAAAGGAAATGACATGGCTAAGGGGTAAGATTTTAACTTATAATTACTTTCAGTAAGGGGGTAATTTAGCTCAATCTAATTGAAATACAGGTGGCCTTGACTAAATGGAGATGAAACCCAATTACCATCAATCAAGGATTGATAAGGTAGTGGTGACCCTTGTGTACCTCAAGTCAATGTATAAGAAATTCATTATTGGCTATTGAGAATAATTAAATATTCTTAATATGCTATGCAAACTTAATAGCCAAGTGCAATATTATACTTAGGATGAACATAATCCTAATTGAAATGAAATATTTATACCAACACCCCCTTAAGTGTAACTTAGGAGTAAATAAAAATGGGTCTTAACAATGAGGCCTTGTTTGGTAATCATGTATAATGATATCCCTAAAGAAAGAGAAGACCCTCCAAAGACAAAGTGAACCCAAGCTTGTATGTGGAATTTCCTCCCAATCAATGAAGGAAAATGTGTGAATAAAAAACAAGATGTACTTCCATAGAATCTATGCAATGGTCCCATGTTGACTATGAGTGATTCCAAGACCATATTAGGAGTCCTAGGCCTAATTAAAAAGGATGCCTACTCAATACTAGGTAGAAAGTGATGTACAATAGGTGTAAATAAAGTAGTGTGTGGATTTAGAATCTCAATATATACCAAGTGGCTACAATTATCATCCCATTAGATGTCTTGATACAAAGAATCATTGGAATCCCTTGATGAAGCATCTTTAAACCCTATAGAAGAAATGGGTGAAGGTGGAATCTCAATGCATGTAGTGAAATTTCATATCCCACAATATGTCCCATCATGAACAATTACTAAAATATCTCAACGAAACAACTTAAAACTTTATGACACTATAAGGAGGATGTGGTAAAATTGCAATGCATGTGATCTAATAACATCTCATTCCAAAATATGTCCACATCAAATTCCAAAATATGAACATGTAGTGAATTAGTTGAAGATCTTGGGATCTTAGCACGTCTCGTTAATTTCTCACATCAATAGTGTGAGCATGAACAAACATAGATGAAGCATTAGAAAGACAAATTGTTGCTTCAATAACTCCACTTCTGAAAGGTTCTCTAAGGGGATATCACAACCTATTGGAGGCTCAAGATCTCTATATAACACAAGCCTAATTATGATCACAATAGTGATAGGGAAATTAGTGTGCTCTATGTAATGTAATATGTCCTAAAACACTATGACTTATTAGTATGTAGACTATGTCATTGTAGTTTAATCAATTATTTTTGTGTTCATAGCCACTCAACTTTGGAACAATTCCATGGAGATAGGACAATACATTATACTCAATACAATTATTCTTTATCCCTTCTTTTTAAAATGAATTGCTCCCTTTATCTAGGGTGACAATAAAAGAGTGAAATGAGATGTCGAAAATATGTTTACAACCCTTAGAATGTTGACACTTTATTTTGACAATATCCCTAAAAAATTGCATAACTCCATATAAATTGAAAGTTTGATACTTTATCATTTGTGTGTATTTACAATATATGATTGTATAAAATACCTCAAACAAGTAAAAATGACACTCTATAATTAATACAAATACAAGTTTCTTTTATAAATACGCATAGAAGTCCCAAAAAAATATATTACAAAATATACACAAGTGACACAATAAAACAAATAAATCAAATAATACAAAAGAATATAAAACTAACTTCTCAATGCCTAAAACAGTTTTTTCTTATTAAAAACAGATAACAAAGGCAAAAGATATTATTTTTTCATAAAAACCCTTACAAAAAGTACTCTCCAAAATATTCTAAGAGTCCAATTACTTTGTTAAATCACATGCCATATGCCCATGTCAAATCCCAATGTAGAATATAACAAATCCCTATGATGGAATCTTTTAAAATAATAAAAAGCTCCCTTAATTAATGCCATGGATGTCGTTTAGTCTGGAGGAATAGCGCCTGATTTTAAGCATATTACTTTAAAAAAGTAAATACGCGTTATATGGCATTTCAAAAAGAAAGGATATCTTACATGTCTAGAATACAAAAAAGCTATTAACTATTCGGGTACCCATTCCAATACCAATGTCCCACTCACAATGCCCCTAATCCATTAACTAAATAACTCGAACAATGTGCACCCACGTTCATGAAGATAATTATTGGAGGAGGGCAATTTTTATTAGTGGCCTTATGCATATTCTCATTACCTAAAATAGTAGCCCTATGACATCATGGTACTAATACCATGTTAAATTCTATGATAAACAAATGCATCCTAACAACTAATGTCCATGACCTAATCACAATTACTAGGGGAATGAATAGAGATTATATTCAATATAATGGAACATAACTACAAAGGATGAATTACAAATGCAGAGACCTCTTAGATCCATGAATTAAGGTGATGGCATGGCTAAGATGTAATAGTTTAATTCATAATAACTTACAATCAAGAAGTTAGTTAACTTGGTGTAATTGAAACAAAGGTGGTATTGACTACATCAAGGTGATACTTAACTACCATTAAACAATAATTGATGAGGTAATGATGACACTTATTTACCTCAAGTAAAGGAGTATGCACATCATTATTAGCTACCTAGATGAGAATAATTAAATATTTTGAATATCCTACGTAAACATCAAAACTAGGTGCAATATCACACTTAGAATGAACATTATCCTAGGTAAAACAAAAAATTTGTAGCAATAATAGGCATAACAAATGAAGAGTACATAAAAGTGTGGACAATTGTGTATAAGAGGGTTTGAGTGCATAGGTATATGTATATATGGAAGGGTAGAGACTAGGGGAATGAGCTCAAATTCACATAAAATCATGTCATTTATTAATATGTACATGCATCAAGATATTTCTAATTATAAAAGGTAAAATATTGTATTATTAAAAAAAAGGTGGTAGAAGGCACACCCTCAAAGTCTAAGTATGGGAAGCCTAAATAATAAGATGAAGAGACAATAAAACAAATTACTTAAGTGATGAGAGCTACATTGGAAATGTGAGAATGAGGGTCATGGTCATCAAGTTCAACCCATACATTAGTAGGACAAAAGTCATCAACAATAGGCCCCCAATTAACAATAACTATGTCATTAAATCCTCTACAAGTTATTTTGTGGTGTGAATAGAAGAAATGGAAAGAGCTAAGCATTGAAATTTTCCAAATTTTGACCAATTAGAAGTTTATCAGTCATGAGGGTTGAGACCACTCTCAAGTAGATTGATTCCTAACTCTTCTAGAAGGAATTTGGGAAGTATGTGATTGAGATTCATGACCCCTAAGATATACTATTGTGTCTAGGTCAATATCCACAAGGAGGGGAGTGATCCTTAGGGATAGTTAAAGGCCACAAAAATTTGGTAACTATACATGGGACATTACCCAATGATCTAACAACATCTATAGATGTCCCACTTCAAATGTATCTTTAGTGTTTTTCACTTGATTCCACATAACCACATTAGACTAAATCATAGCCTTAGTGTAAAAGAAAAAGTGAATATCTATAGAGAAATCAATATAAATGATATAATCTATATCTCTCCAAATGGTAAAAAGAATATCCACTTTAAAATTTTTCTATATATGGATAAACTTATGCAATGAGAAATACTTAGGTTTGAAGGTACTGAAAAGTTGATGAATATAATTCTAGGCTTCCTAAATTTTAGAGGAAAAAAGGTACTTGAGAGTATCGTGATGACCACACAATGGTCAACAAAGAATAACAACTCTTAAATGAGACAATTTGGGGCCAATAAGAAGACCCTAATAAATAATACACCAAGAAAAATAGCAAGCTTCAATTCAAGAATTATGGACCAAATAGTCTAAGTTCTATATTTCCAAGTACTTAGAGAAGATTGGAGATATAATATGTGATTTAGATGCTCAAAATCATAGGTAGGTGGGGAAAGTGTATCCCTTGTGAGGTCTATAATTGTGAAATACTATGTTTGGTAACCATTTCCAATCTTTTTATGAGGCTTTAAGGTTCTAACCCTAATTTTGTGAAGCATATTGAGAGGAATTAAATCAATGATTATTTAAAAATTATCAAAATGGACAACCTATATTTCACTTTGGATTCTATCCAAGAAAATAAAATTTTAGTAATCTTGGAAAAAAGGTCGAGTCTTGATCCCCCTATTATATAATTTTAAAGAATAGATCCATGGAACCTTTGAAAGTGAGTGGTCTTGATAGGAAATAATTGGAGACCACCAAATAAACCCCTGATTAATAGAGATCCCCTTATGAAATCATTGTCATCTCATTTAATTCATGGATTGATGTCTTCCTAGGCTTTCTAAATTAATTTAATGACAAAAGTGCCTTGGATTTGAATGCATTATTTCATGATAAGAAGGGTATGGGGCCTAAGGACCTTCTAAGTTTTGTGCCTAGAGGGCACATGATGCAAGAGCATCCTTGGTTCTTGGCAATCTTGCATCAACCAAAAATATTTTTCTTTAAGTTTTGTTCTTGTTATGTTCTTACTCAGTTCATGTTGGTGGATTCATCATAGTTGCTCACCAGACCCTATGGATCTATGTTTACATCGTGGACATGTTCATTTTCCTTATTCCAAGATTTGAGTGCGATTGGATCCTTTTCCAACAAGTTATCACTTCTAGATTTATTGGCAATTTCTTGAATTGGCACAAAAATAATTTCAAACCTAATGACTAGTTCGATCTCGTGGATCTTTCTTGTAACTTGTGGATCCTTACGGTGTGTTTTGAATTGTTCCATGGAGTGTCCCCAACCTTAATTATAGGTCCACACTTCATCCTATGCATTCACTGAGGAGTAATTCAAATTTGAGGCCGACCTATTCATGCACACATTACATTTTCCCTCATTGGAGATTGTAATGATCTTTGGCTGATGCGGATGATTCTAGGTCTCAAGATATGATATAAATCATTGTAATAGATCATTAGAAAGGAAGCCAGAAGAATTCTAGATTGGAGAAAGATAGGTTTTGATAGGTAAGATTTCGCTTTCATTAAGGAGCATATAGGAATATTGTATTTGAGCATGTTGTATCAGGCCTGTGAGTCGAATCTATAAGCCCAAATGTTCTCGGCTGATTGTAATTAATATTTATGTTAATGAGAATTTTTGAACTTGCATTTTCCTACATATTCCATGTTGCTTTTGTTGTGTTACTCTTGCTACATGATCTGGATTGTTCTCTTTGAGGACCCTCCTATCGTGGTTGCACTAGATTGGTATTAGAGCGAGATTCGATCCATGAGAGATCACCAAAATTCACAGTCCTATTGAATATTTGTTGTGGGGTGGAGGACCAAGGATCCAACTTGTAGTTGCAAAGGACTTGTGTAAAGATGGCAGGAAGAAGAAATGTTAGAGGAAATAGAGCGCACGGAAATGCAGACCCAACTTTAATGGAGATGTTGAGATGAATTGCTGCTTGATTAGATGCAGTTGAAACAGCCCAAAGGAGAGGTCAACTAGTTCATGATGTGAGTGATGAAGAGGTAGAAGTACAAGAAGAAAGAGGAAGAGAAGATCAACCTAGCCTAGATCAGGGAGAAGAGAGGTTCATAAGATCCCTAACTAGAGAAAATACAAAACCACATTTGAATCCACCAGATTGTAATGGTAAGTTGGATTCAGATGAATTGCTTGATTGGATAACATAGACAGAAAAGTATTTTGATTTTCAAGGTACCATTGAAGATAAGAAGGTGAAGTTTTCTTACACAAAGTTGAAAGGAAATGCATCCCTTTGGTGGGAACATTTGCAAAAAGATAAGCGAAGAAGAGGAAAAGAAAAGATAAAATCATGGGATCGGATGGTGAATAAGTTGAAAAAAAAAATTATGCCAGTGAATTATCAAATCAATTTGTTCCAAAAGTTGCAAAATTTGAAGCAGGAGTCAAGTGTGATAGAGTATACCGAGGAGTTCTACAAGTTGAATATCAGATTTGGAAATTCGGAGGATAACATTGAGCAAGTAGCTAGATATATGAATGGTTTGAGGTTTTCTATACATGATGAGATTAGTTTGATCAAGTTGCAGAGTGTTGAAGAGGCATATCAATGTGCCCTAAAGGCAAAAGAGAAGTTGAATAGAAGACATGAGCAGAGACAGAGAGGAAGAGGTGGAAGATTTTGGAGAGGAAGAGCTTTTACTAGAGGAGGAAGAGGAATTTTTGTAGATCAGAATAAGGATAAGGAAGTTAGTAAGAATGATAATTCATCCCATAGAGGTGATGGAAATTCTTACCAAAGAGAAGGATATAGTGATTATCGGAATGAGGGCTATAGAAAAGATGATAAAGAGAAAAGAATACTCAGGGGAACTTGTTTTAAATGTGGTGGAGAAGGACATAAAGCATTTGAATGCAATCAGGGAGAGACAAGTAGAAAAATAGAAAATAATAGAAGAACAACCTTGGTTGAGGAAGATCATGCTAGATCATCTAATCAACCGGAAGATGGAGAAGTGTTGGTGAATAGAGGAGTATTGTGTCAAAGTGAGATGGAGCAGGAACCGTTGCAGAGAAATAATTTGTTTCAGATCAGATGCAAGGTAGCTAGTAAGTGTTGCAAAGTGATTGTTGACAATGGAAGCTCATAGAACCTGGTTTCTGAAGAAATGGTGACCAAATTGAAGTTGGAAAGATTGAAACACCCGAAGCCCTATCAGATAACATAGATTCAAGATGAGCATAAGATTCTGGTAAGTGAATAATGTTTGGTAAAATTGAAGATAGGAAATTACCATGATGAATTTTTGTGTGATATCATGCCTATGGATGTATGCCATGTTTTGTTGGGAAGACCTTGGCAGTATGATAGACAGGCTATTCATGATGGAAAGAAGAACGCATATACTATTGTTGCTAATGGGATGAAGCATACTTTTTTTCCATTGGAATATGTTCCTAAAGTTGAGGTTTGTACGAGTGCTAGAATTTTTTTGGCTGATGGAAGGAGATTTCTAGATGGATTGAGACATTAGAACATGTGCTATGCCTTGGTTCCTAAGAAGGATGAATACTTGAAGCATGTAGAAGAACAACTGGAGGAGATAAAAGAGATGCTGACAGAGTATGAGGAGATCATTTCAAATAATGTACTTGATGGATTACCACCTGTGAGGAGTATTAGTCATTACATGGATCTGATTCCCGAAGCTAGTTTTCCTAATAAAGTAGCACACCAAATGACACCTGCAGAGATGAAGAATTAAATATACAAGTGCAAGAATTGTTGAGGAAGGGTTTGATCAAAGAAAACTTAAGTCCTTATGCAGTACCTTTTATGCTAGCAACTAAGAAGGCCAGAGAATGGAGGATGTGTACAGACTCTAGAACCATAAACAAGATCACAGTGAAGTATGGATTTCCTTTGCCCTGTATGGATGACATTATGGATTATTTGAGTGGAGCTAGATACTTTACAAAGATAGATTTGAAGAGTGGATATCATCATATCAGAATTAGAGAAGGGGATGACTGGAAGACAACATTCAAGACAAATGAAGAATTGTATGAGTGGTTGGCACGATGTCTTTTGTACTAACAAATGCACCAAGTACTTTCATTAGGTTGATGAATGAGGTATTGAAGAAGTTATTGGGTAATTTTGTGATTATTTACTTGGATGACATCTTGATTTTTAGTAATACTAGAGAAGAACATTTGTTGCATATAAGACAAGTTTTGTAGAGGTTGACAGAAGAGAAGTTGTTGATAAACATTAAGAAGTGTAATTTCATGAAGGAAGAATTGGTATATATGGGATTTGTGATATATGTGGATGGATTGAAGATGGATCCTGAGAAGGTGACATCAATTGTTGAATGGCCTACACCAGATAGAATTGGAGAGGTAAGATCATTTCATGGATTGGTTAGTTTCTACTGGAAGTTCATCAAGAATTTTAGTTCTATTTGTAGTCCTATGACAAAAATAATGAGAGGAGATAAGAAGGATTTTAGGTGGACGTCTGAAGCAGATCTGAGTTTTGAGTTGTTGAAATAGAAGGTGGATGAGAAGCTTGTGTTGGATTTAGTAGACTTTGATAAGGTATTTCAAGTAGATTGTGATGCAAGTGGAAATGTAATTGGAGTAGTATTAAGCTAAGAAGGAAGACCAATAGCTTATTTCAGTGAGAAATTGAATGATGATAGGAGAAGATATTCAATGTATGATCAGGATTTCTATGCCATAGTTCAAGCCTTGAAGAAGTGGAGACATTACTTGTTGCTTAAGGAGTTTTTTTTGTATACAGATCATCAGGCTTTGCAGTATTTGAATAGTCAGGGTAAGTTGAATCAAAGACACATGAGATGGGTGGAATTCTTGTAGAGTTATACTTTTTTTTTGAAACATAGGAGTGGAAAGTCAAACATAGTTGTCAATGCCATAAGTAGGAGAAGGAATTTACTGACAGAGATAAGAGTGGAGGTATTAGGCTTTGATGAATTGAAGAACTTGTATGAGGAAGATACGAATTTTGTAGAACCTTGGAGAGCTTGTAAAGAACTAGTTTTGGAGGATAGTAGTCAGTGGTTGGATTATTTCATTCAGGAGGATATGTTGTTCAGAGGGAATTAGTTGTGTATACCCTAGATTTCAATGAGGGATAGCTTGATAAAAGATAAACATAGTGGAGGATTGTCAGGACACTTTGGGATTGATAAAACAGTAGCATTGGTAAATGAGAATTACTTTGGCAACAGATTCATAAGGATGTTAGGAAATTTGTGCAGAGTTGTAGAGTTTGTCAAGTTGCAAAATGGAGTCATCAGAATGTTGGATTGTATAAGCCTTTGACAATTCTGGAGAGACCTTGGGAGGATATCAACATGGATTTCATACTTGGTTTGCTGAAGAAACAAAGAGGTAATGATTCTATATTTATGGTGGTGGAATTTTTTTTTAAAATGGCACATTTCATACCTTGTAAGAAGACAACAGATGCAGTACATGTAGTAGACTTATTTTTCAAGGAAGTGGCCAAATTGCATGGATGACCTAGAGTATTGTTTAAGACATAGATACAAAGTTTGTTGGTTACTTTTGGAGGACACTTTGGAAGAAGTTAAAGACAGATTTGAAGTTTAGTTCTACTTTTCACCCATAGACTGATGGATAGATAGAGGTAGTAAACAAGAGTTTGGGGAATTTTCTGAGATGCTTGGTTGGAGAGAAGACTATAAGTTGGGATTTATTTCTTGCAAAAGTAGAGTTTGCTTACAATAATTCAATGAACAGGAGTACCAGAAAGACACCTTTTGAGATTGTTACTGGAGTTCATCCTAGAGGTATATTAGAGTTGAGAGACATTATTATGGAAGATAAAAGGAGTGTAGAAGTAGAGGAATTTGCATAACATATGAAGAAAATGCATCCTCAAGTGAAGGAGCAATTGGAAGACATGAACCAAAAGTATAAGGAGCGAGCAGATGAAAAGAGGAGATATAAGAAATTCGAAGTTGGAGATGAAGTGATGGTATATTTGAGGAAGGAAATATTTCCAATTAGCACATACAATAAGCTGAAGATGAGAAAGTTTGGACCCTGTAATATTTTGAAGAAATTTGATTCAGGAAATGCATATAAAGTGGAGTTACCAGATGACATGGGTATAGCACCTATATTCAACATTGCAAATCTACATCAGTACCATGAAGACAAATTCAGTGAAGACAGTAAAGAAAAATTGAGAATCAGTTTCCTAAACAACAGTCAGATGAGATTGAAGAGATTTTGGATATTTGAGATGGGAGGAAAACTCGTGGAAGACAGTACAAAGAATATCTTGTGAAGTGGAAAGGAAAACTAGTGGAGGATTCTTCTTGGATTTCTCAGGCTGAGGTAGACTGTATTGGTTTCCCTTTAGCCCTTGCAAAGTGAGGGACTCACTTTTCAAATAACCCCAGATGTCTGATGTAAGAGCATCCTTAGTTCTTGGCAATCTTGCATCAACCAATTAATATTTTTCTTTCAGTTTTGTTCTTGTTATGTTCTTACTCAGTTCATGTTGGTGGATTCATCATAGTTGCTCACCAGACCCTATGGATCTATGTTTACATCATGGACATGTTCATTTTCCTTATTCCAAGATTTGAGAATGATTGGATCCTTTCTTGACAAGTTATCGCTTCCGGATTTATTGGAAGTTTCTTGAACTGGCATCAAAATAATTTCAAACCTAATGACTAGTTTGATCTCGTCGATCTTTCCTGTAACTTGCAGATCATTACAATGTGTTTCAAATTGTTCCATGGAGTGTCCTTGACCTTAATTATAGGTCCACACTTCATCCTATTCATTCACCGAGGAGTAATTCAAATTTGAGGTTGACCTATTCATGCATACTTTACATTTTTCCTCATTGGAGATTGTAATGATCTTTGGCCGACATGAATGATTCTAGGTCTCAAGATATGATATAAATCATTGTAATAGATCATTAGAAAGGTAGTTAGAATAATATTATATTAGAGAAAGATAGGTTTTGATAGGTAATATTTCGCTCACATTAAGGAGCATATAGGAATATTGTATTTGAGCATGTTGTATCAGGCTTGTGAGCCGAATCTGTAAGCCCAAATGTTTCTAGCTGATTGTAATTAAAATTTTTGTCAATGAGAATGTTTGAACCTGCATTTTCCTCCATATTCTGTGTTGTTTCTATTGTGTGACTCTTGTTGCACAGTCCAAATTGTTCTCTTTGAGGACCCTCCTACCATGGATGCACCAAAAAACTAGAGAATATGTAATGACACAGTAACATTACATTTAAGGGTTATAATAATCTATTTAGCACATAAGGCTAAACATTGGCATTAAGTGGAAATAAATCCAAGGCCTCCATAGTCATAAGGAAGGTTGTAATATTCTTGAATGGTAGAATTATTTAGTATTATTAGAAGAGGCCCATAGGATGTCCTTGGGTAGCTTCTCAATATTCAAGTAGGGGGATTTGGAGGAGACCCAATAATAAGTTTTGTAGACCTATATAATTGCCAAAAAATTGGAGCACGCCTAGAATTTTGTCACCAATAAAAGAGGCTTAGTAATACAATAGGTAATTTTTTTCTACGTTCTAAAAATGATAGCTTGTCACAAAGTGGAAGAAGAGGCTTGAAAGGAAAAGGGAATTCCAAGCAATTAAAAAAATCCCAATTATTAATCTATTTTCATCTATAGGAAGCTAACCAACCAAGATTAAAGGAAAACATGATTGTTGGTGGCACTAAATTTTTTTTCTCTTAAATGCTCGACTTTGAAGCTTTACAAAATAATCTATGCACTACAAGGTCTATTTTTCATTCTCCTATCCCTTTATTATAGTAAGAAATTAGTATTTTTAAAATGACCATTAACCAATTGATTGGTGGAATTAGATAAAGAAATTCCATTTTAACTAGATTCTACAAGATAAAATGAGTCAATAGATATTCAAAGCCTTTAGCTACAATCACATAAATGGAAAGAGCCAAAGTGAATCCTTGATGCATGTAACTAAAAATTCCAAATGAATTATATTATTAAACATTAATGGTAATACAAGTAAAAGAATCTATAAAAAATAATTAAAATTTATGAACATAGAAAATGAGGTCCAAATCTTAGTATTTTCATCATGGAATGCATAAAAGACCATTCAAAACTTAGGATTTATAAAAATAAATTTGAGGAAGATTGTTATCTATTAAGAACGTATATCCCATTATATCCCTTCTTGAATAATGATAATATTATCAAAAATATATCTAGACTTAGTACAACCAATTTACTTAGGATGAACTAGTTGAGGATAAGATAGCACAAATAAAACTAACAAATAAAAAGTATTTGTGTCAATAAAAGAGTACATTTTTCTTAAGTGTAGTGTAGGAAAAAGTATCCCTTTTTCACACTTAATTTGAAAATAATTAATAATAAAATGAGCTTAATTATGCCTTAGTTTAGTGTTGTAATATGTTTTGCATATTCACATTAAGTTTAGAGCCCTTCTAAATAAAATGGACTTAATTGTGCCTTATTTTTTATGTTGTAAGGTGTACCTTTACACTTTCACATTAATCTAGGGATTTATTAATTAATTGAGGTTAATTTTCCTTAATTGTCCTCTTTAATTCAAATCCAAACATAATTAAATGCAATTTATGAGGGATAAAATCTGACATTCATAAATGCCATTACACAGTTCACTTAACTTTGGAAGATGTGTGTCTTAGGTAAGTGACCTAGGAACCCCCTTTGAAATATGTTTTTGGTGGTATTTTAATGATTTAAAATCTATAATTCAATGTTGGCTTGTGATATTTGAATTTTGGGAATTAATCTTAAGATACATATAAATACAAGGTTGTTTCACTTAGTTTCACCTATATTTTCAAGTGTCCAAATTTTAAGTGTGTCGTAGAAAAAAGTACCCTTTGCTTAACATGGGATTAATTCATGACAATTGGACTTAATGGGGCCTTGATTTAGATGTTGTGAAGCATTTTATGCATCCACACTATGTCTTGGACCGTTGTAAACTAAATAAAATGCTTTTAACGACATCTTGTGAAGGTGTTGTGAAGTGTTGTAAGACATTTCTACATTCTTCTAGACTTTATTTAATGCAATTCACCTAAATATCACCTTTTCATTCATCAACAAGCCCTATTTTGAAGTGTTGTAAAGTCTTGTAACAAGCTTTCACGCTCTTCTAGGCATATTTTCACTATTTACACCCTTCTCATGCTTTATTTGGTCTCTTTATGCCATCATAAGTTGTAATTAAGTGTATTTTTGAATGTTATCCCAACAAATAACATTAAATGCAACATTTTTCTCGACAAATTTTTTCAGGTCCTAGGTGGGACCCATTCACCATGGGTGGCGAATGAGTCCCCCTTGGCCCCAAATACAAAATATTTCAAATTTCCTTTCAATATTTTATTCAAAAACATTTGATGTCGGCTTGTGATGAGGTATGAACGGATACTAAGGCACAAGAATTGTATAAATAAGTTTTTTTCACCCCATTTTAACATCTCCTATCTCTTAATCTTTCTCATTCATCTCATAACTCATTCACATCATCTAATTTCTCAAGCAAGCTAGGGCTTTCACATTGCAAGTCATCAATTTAGCTTCCTAAGACATTCAAGGGCTGAATCTTGATGTTATGTTGCAGAATTTCAAGATCAAATCATCATGACAAGGTAATCATCTCCATTGTTACATGTTTCATTACTTTATTTCATCATTTTGGTTTAATTACCTAAATAAGGTTTGACCAAGGAAAACCCCCATGCCCTAACATTCAACATATCTCTCTTTTGTCTTGTTTGTATGTAGATTTAGGTCCCTTGGAAGCATTAAAATCATTGAAGATAAAGTTGCAAGGTTTTTAAAGCTCTCTCTTCATCATTCAAGTCAAAGAATCAACACAAAGTCATTTTCAGACCCAGATCTGATAGTTTCAAAAGCAAACACCTATAGAAAGTATAAGTGCAGATCTAGCTCCATAGAATCAACTTCTAATTTTACAGATTCTTGTAGGTGGAATAATTCACCACCCATGGCTAATGAGTCCCATCTATAGGATTGAAAAAGTGGTTTTCTCAAATTTCATCTCTTGATAGTCAAAAGCAGGTTTCTAGAAGATTTCATCAAAACCAAGACTAATTCTCCATGCATGGAGAATCGGTCCCATTGGGAATTTCTCATGTCTTCTACAAGCTTTCAAAACCTCATTCCAACCTCTTCCAGCTTCCAGGTTCATATCTTTAACTGAGTTTCTTTCTTTTTCAGTTTATTTACATTCTTAATCAATTTGTTTGAATACACATAGTGTTTTCTAGTACCTTGCACTAGAGTAGTTTGCATTCATTCATCTACATTTGTAAGTATTCCAAATACATTCACACAAACTTCTCATTCATTTCCCATGTATTCATACATTAATATTGAGTGAAACACTAGTGCATTTTGGCCTCACTATTATCTCTCCTTCTAGGTGAAAAACCCTAGGAGGAGCTAAGAAAGAAAGTGGGTGCCAAAGTCTATGTTTCATTTTGGTGAACCTACTATTTGAAGTCATTCTTTTTTTATTTTGGAGTCCATTAGTTCATCCTAGATTAGCTTATATTTCATTTTTCATTAGTTACCTTGCATTCTAGGGTTTCTTTTTTGCATGTGTAAAAGTGCATAATAGGTTGCCCTTTTGCATCTTTAGTCATTAAAAAATTCTAAAATTCTGCATTTTTCATCTAGACCTGCATCATAGCATTCTGAAAACATAAAAATCAGTCAAAATTTTCTAAACTTTTTCAAAAAGGTCCCTACTGGGACTCATTCGCCACCTTGGGCGAATCAGTCCCTTTTGACCCCTAAAACAACATTGTATAGAACTCAAAAGTTTGTTTTTAGGCTTTTGTTTGATTTCTTAACTTGTATATATAAGTCAGTTGCATTTTTGTAGCATACATTTCACTAGATTTCACCTACATTAGCTCATTTCATGCATTGTTTCATTTCACTTTTGCATTCACAACATTTCATTTTCAGAGAAGTTGCAGAAAATTAGCTTACATAGAAACTAAAAATTGTATTTCCTTTTAAGTCATTGAATTCTCTTTCCTTTTACAACATACCATGTTTTCTTTTAAAATATGTGGCTTTGCTTTCATTAATTGTGGATTGTATAAGTACAACATTCCCTCTTATGAGCTCCATTTTGATTATCACAATGAAGACTTTAAGAAACCTAATCAAACTATTGGTACAATCCTTAATCTTACATTTCCCATCGTGTGAGAATGGAGGTGTAGACAATCATAACACACATACTTGTTCTTCTCCCAATACCTCTCCTATTAGTGATGAAGGTATCTTGGTGAAAGAAGTTACAATTCTTGAGGGTCTTGATTGTCCCTTTCCTTATTCCCCTTTGGATGATGTTAGCAAACAAGAACATAAAAGCATAGAAACCCTTGATCCTCCCTTCCCTAATGCTCCTCCCATTTGGGAAGATATATTTGAAACTCATAGTATTCCTTCTCTTGATGCCTCTCCTTCTTGTGACAAAGCTACTTTACAAATTTCAACCTTAGATGCACACCTTACAAGATCTCATAGTATGGTAAAGAATATGGAACATGAGAATGAGACTTTAGAAAAAACAAACAATCCAATAGAATCTTCCCCTAATCCCCCCACTATCAATTATCAAACACATTCAACCATTAATAACCCCCTTAGTGGTGATGAAGTTATTTTGGATGAACCAAGCCTTAATTGTCATGAACATGTGGTTTTTTATTCTCCTATGAACTCTCCTTCTAGGGAGGATATTGTGACCCAAGATAATATCCTCTTCAAAGACAATTAAAAATATCACTTGTTACAGGATGTTAATACTATTCAACCAATATTCAACCTCACCACATCCTTTACCCACCTTCACATCCGCTTCATCCTTACAATAAACATAAACTCTTCCTTTACCCACCATCACATCCCCTTCATCCCTCTAATCGACCCTGACACACCCTCTATCCCCCTAACACTAATGTATCGCAACAATCTAGTAATGATATTGTTGCCCATACATATAATAGTTGAAATAATCCACAACCGCCACAACCAACTCCACCCTCTTTACCTTTACCCAATCTTCCTAGTGCTCCTCATTACCTACCACACACAAAGGAGTTTTACCTTATTTAACAATTAAAGAATACTCTTGCCAAAATTTCCCTTTGGGATTTACTTCAGACCTCACCCACTTATCACAATTCCTTCTGGTACAACTCTGAATGATATAGTAACTCTCCTCCATAAAAATAATCTTGACATTACCTTCCATCAACATGAGATCCCTCCTTTGGAGTTGCATAAACAACATGATGCTTTTATGATCATTGCTCAATTCCATCACATGGGTATCAAACGTACTCTCATAGATAATGGTTCTGCCCTTAATGTGTGTAGTGTGAGTCTCCTTGATCGATTAAAAGTTGATAGGTCACAAATAATTCTTGATTCCACACCTATTCGAGGATTTGATAATTCAACAAAGAAACCACTCAATGTAATCAATTTACCTATTACGGTTGGGTTGGTTACTTTGCAAACTCCTATTCATGTCATGCCTTATGATCTTTTGTACAATCTTCTTTTAGGCAGACCATGGATTCATGAGATGAATGCAATGCCTTCAACCCTTTATCGTATATTGAAATATGTCTATAACAATAAAATTTATCAAGTTGAAGTAGATCCTGAGCCTAAAAGTTGCTTGCATCTTGCAAAAGGAGCTACAAGTCCTCTGAAAACATTGATTTCAACATCCAACATAGATCCTCTTGAAATTGAACATAACGATGAGGAATTTCCATCTAAATTATTTGGTGATGATTGGGGATCCTTAGAAGTCACACCTTCATTTATGGGCGAATACATATTCAAACAAAAGAAAGATGAGACACAAGAACAACCAACCATCATGCCAACAAAAATTTTGGATAACCTTTCAAAAGCATACACCTCAACCATTTTAGACAAAGGCCATAAACTCCACAATACGGTCCCTTGATGAACACAAACATGAACAACCACCCGATTCCAAAGCAATGAAGAAAATTTATGGAAAAGGTTATGAACTCATTAAACAAGGATATAGTGGAAAAGGATGTGGTGCTCGAGAACAAGTTATCCACAACCCCATAGAGCTTAACACACAACAAACGAATCATGGTCTTGGCTATTGTTGTATGGTCAAGATCGCCAGGCCCTCACTCAACATCCACAACCCCATACAACACACACCTACAACTACACCTTCACTTAAAGTTAATGTCATCTCACAAAATGTTCATGATTTGAATTTGTTAGATTTTATACCTTCCTATAATGGGAAGCATAAAATCTCACAATCTAGAGACACTTGTGAAAGTATGACATATACTACTAAGCAAGATGTATCTTTGACACCAACCGAAAGATCACCTTCTCCTCCAAGATCACTTGATCACTCTCCCTCCTTGAACTCGAAAGAAATTTTATTCCAAGACTTCATACTACGCCTATCATAGAGTTCATGGTCACTCCACTAATGAATGTCATGCTTTGAGTCATAAAATCCAACATTTTTAGGAGTTTGGTATGCTTCCCTCTGTGGGGGAATCTAATTCCTCTAATTTCTATTTATTTTCACTCTATCATACATCTTCTCAACAATTTTGGCTCACTCTTGTCCTAACTAAGCAGGGGAAATAGGTTCGATATCCTTGTCCTCGTATGTCACTTGTTGTTGCCTCCTTTTGGGCTAGTCGTTAACTTTTCATGAATACATAAGAACAAGCTTGGGATGTGGACGTCATGCCTTAAGTTGGCTTGCATATGCCATACTTCTCTCCTTCATGATGTATCTTATCAGAAGCATATGACTTGGCATAGGGATTTCTGTGTGAGCTATCATGTCCTCCTCTTTCTTTTCTACTTTAAAGAAATTATTCATAGTACGAGTGCTCACAACTGCTTTAAATTTCGGGCATACATCACCACTAACATTCTCATTGTGTGATTTTCTTTTCTTGCGATGTGCTCTCTTGGATGCATTAGGTACAATGTTCTTCAGGATGAGACCTTGCACTTTCCCTCTCTTAGAAACAAGATGATATCATTTGCACTTATCCTCTCTTGGAGACATTGAACGTGATGTTACCTAAGGAGATACATTGCATGAACAAAATCCCTTTGAATAATCTTTACATTATTTTATTTATTTTGCATTAACAGTAGGCTTCAAATCATTTCATTTCCTTTTCTTTTGTGGTGCCTTGTTAAAGTTATTAGCGGGTATAATTTTAACATGGTTGAGCGGGAAGCCCAAATAGTGGCATGAATTTTCCCCATAGCCACCTTTTTGTTTGTGAGTGCATACCAACTAGCGTATCTATCTTACCTTTTTGGGCTTTCTCACCCCGCGGACAAATAGTTTTGTGGCCCCAGAGTGTACATCTTTTTTCACCTTTCTTTTTATCTTGCCTTTTCATGATTTTGTATCTTGGGGGCTTTACCTACATGTGGATCTCTCTTGAATGTCTACTTTAGTGTGAGTTTGAAGCAGGTTCATCCTCTCACTAAAGTGGGGGCTAAATGTGTCGTAGAAAAAAGTACCCTTTGCTTTTAACATGAGATTAATTCATGACAATTGGACTTAATGAGGCCTTGATTTAGATGTTGTGAAGCATTTTATGCATCCACACTACGTCTTCAACCTTTGTAAACTAAATAAAATTCTTTTAACGAAATATTTTGAAGGTGTTGTGAAGTGTTGTAAGACATTTATGCATTCTTCTAGACTCTATTTAATGCAATTCACCTAAATATCACCTTTTCATTAATCAACAAGCACTATTTTGAAGTGTTGTAAAGTCTTGTAACAAGCTTTCACGCTCTTCTAGGCATATTTTTACTGTTTACACCCTTCCCATGCTTTACTTGGTCTCTTTATGCCCTCATAAGTTATAATTAAGTGTATTTTTGAATGTTATATTGACAAATAACATTAAATGCAACATTTTTCCCGACACATGTTTTCAAGTCCTAGGTGGGACCCATTCACCATGGGTGGTAAATGAGTCCCCCTTGGCCCCAAATACAAAATATTTCAAATTTCCTTTCGGGATTTTATTCAAAAACACTTGATGTTGGCTTGTGATGAGGTATGAATGAATACTAAGGCACAATAATTGTATAAATAAGCTTTTTTCACTGCATTTTAACATCTCCTATCTCTTAATATTTCTCATTCATATCATAACTCATTCACATCATCTAATTTCTCAAGCAAACTAGGGCTTTCACATTGCAAGTCATCAATTTAGCTTCTTAAGACATTCAAGGGTTGAATCTTCATGTTATGTTGCAGAATTTCAAGATCAAATCATCATGACAAGGTAATCATCTCCATTATTTCATGTTTCGTTACTTTATTTCATCATTTTGGTTTAATTACCTAAATGGGGTTTGACCAAGGCAAACCCCCATGCCCTAACATTCAACATATCTCTCTTTTGTCTTGCTTGTAGGTAGATTTAGGTCCCTTGGAAGAATTAAAATCATAGAAGATCAAGTTTCAAGGTTGTTAAAGATCTCTCTTCATCATTCAAGTCAAAGAATCAACAAAAGGTCATTTTTAGACCTGGATCTAACAGTTTCAGAAGTGGGCATCTGTAGAAAGCAGAAGTGCAGATCTAGCTCCATAGAATCAACTTTTGAGTTTACAGATTCCTATAGGTGGACTAATTCACCACCCATGGCAAATGAGTCCCATCTGTAGGCCTAAAAAGTGGTTTTCTCAGATTTCATCTCTCGACAATCAAAAGCAGGTTTCTAGAAGATTTCATTAGAACCAAAACTAATTCACCATGCATGGCAAATCAGTCCTAGTGGGAATTTTTGGTGTCTTCTACAAGCTTTCAGAACATCATTCCAACCTCTTCTAGCTTCCGGGTTCATATCTTTAACTGAGTTGTTTTCTGTTTCAGTTTAATATTTACATTCTTAGTCAATTTGTTTGAATACACATTATGTTTTCTAGCACCTTGCATTAGAGCAACTTGCATTCATTCATTTACATTTGTAAGTATTCCAAATACATTCACACACACTTCACATTCATTTCCCATCTATTCATACATTAATATTGAGTGAAACACTAGTGCATTTTGGCCTCACTATTCTCTCTCCTAGGTGAAAAATCCTAGGAGGAGCTAAGAAAGAAAGTGGGTGCCAAAATCTATGTTTCAGTAAGGAAAATTTTATGATCAAGATTATTGTTGACAACATTCAAGGGAAGATTTCTTCATCATTTTTTGCATCATTCAAGATCCAAGCATTATGTCAAAGTTATATGGAGTCATACATGTTTTTAGAGCTTAATTGTTGATGTAGGTTTCATGATTCAATCAAGCATTTAAAGTATCTTTTCAAACAAATATTAAAATTCAAGATCCACATCCATTGAAGTCATTTAATGCAAGTTTTATACCACAATTATCAAGGTTTCTAATTTAAGGTTTGGTGAGTTGTTACATTGATTTGTTCATTCATCATTCCTTCATACTTTTCTATTTCCTTTCAAGGTTTAATTACCAAAATGGGGTTTGACCAAGGAAAACCCCCATTCCCTAACAAAATGACATTTTTTTTCTCTTTGATGTGTGATTTCAGATTTTAGGTTGAAGATCCTTTGAAGAGAAAAATTGAAGAAAGTTGCAAAGTTGTCAAAGTTGCAAGAAAAGTTGTCAAATCACAAAAAATCCTCTACAAAATTTATTTTTGGTTGTCTGACAATTAACACCTAGAATATGGGAGTGTAGACATTATAGAAGAGAACCTAGAAACCATTTTAAAAAATCACTACATAGGACCCATTCGCCATAGGATGAATGAGTCCCATGACAACTTATGAAAATAGTGTTTTTTGAGAGGTACACAAGATTTTCCCTTCTCAAAGCTACCAAAAGCTTTATTGATTCTAATAGTATTATGTTTCTTTTACAAAACCCACTTTTTAAATTTCTTTTAAATGAGACCATTTGGTATTTTTAATCCTTCTCCCAAAACCCCTGTTTAGTCATTTCTGTCAAAATTTATCTCAGGACACTTTGTGCTAGAACAAGACACTTTACGATAATTTTTTAGATCAATTTTAAGTGTTCTCCACTCATCTGATTTGTGTGAAATAATTTTTTTCTATAAGCTCTATGGTTAATCTACTCAGATCTGGTCTTACATTTCAATTTTGAGTCGATTTACTATTTTTAGTGTGTCTCCCAAAAGTGTTGTTTGGCCTAGACCCCCATCCACACAAAAAAGGGAAATTACAAGATTCCTCAAATAATTCACTCACCTAAGGGTTGAAAGTGGATTTTGACTTGGGGATGTAGACACTAAAAAATGTCCTAAATGATATCATACACTTGAATTAGGTATACTAACATCATTTCCTCTAAAAGTCATCCTATTTTCACTTAATTAATTAAATTATCCTAGCTAATTAATTAATGACACATTTTCATCTATTAACCTAACACATTTAATCGGGTTTATTCACCCCCTTTCATGCTAACACTTCATCTCATTAAATTAAATAAATCAAACTATTTAATTTAATTCCCTTGGTCATCTTATTTAATTAAATAACCCTAAGTTATTTAATTAAATTTAATTTCACCTTTACCCCTTTCATTAAATTATTTAATTTAATGAAAATCACTTTATTCCTCTAAAAACCCTTAATTGTATGATTAAACATTGTTTAATTAACAATTAATCTAATTTTCCTCCAAAAGGGGAATATTCCCATGGAATATTCCTTACCCCTTTTTGCTCAATTTAAACTTTGTTTTAAATTGAAAATTAATCTTTTTCCCTCACCCTTGAGAATATTCCAAAATGGAATATTCTCTCTCCTCCAACCATTTGAAAAAGGGATATTCTCACTTGTCTTCTTGAGCAAGCTAAACTTGTGACTTCTTGAGCAAGTTACCTTGTGACCTGTGTGTGTAGGTCAAAAGTGTGTTTGTGTGGAACAAATGAGAACCCTTGATTAAATCTCATCATGCATTGTCATTTGTTGATGAGAATCCATGATCCATGCCTCCTATTTCCTCCATCCTTGACCGTTGATTAATCTTTTTTATCTCAACCCTCCATTTCTCATTTGCTCTTCTATAAATAGGACACTATTTGGAGACAAATGTATCCATCTTTCAATTTAAAAATTATGATGTTGAATTCACTCACATTCACGCTCATACTTTACTCACATTTAGCATATTTTAGTTCATTTTTAATTGCATATTAGCTTTAAGCTTCCATTAATGGCTTCCATGCATCCATCTTAGCTTGTTTATAAATTAGGGTTTGAATCATTTTGCTTAGAAATAGATTAGATTAGCTTAGCAATTGCATATTTAGATAAATTTTAGCATAAAATCATGTTAATTTAGCTTGCATCATGTTTAATTTACATAAATCATGTTTTTATCCACATATCACAATAGTTTCAATGATTCTCTTCAATAGAATCGATTGAAACAAGCTCACTGATCACATGATTGGAAAAAAGGTCATTGTTCCACATCAACATGACATTAATTACAAAACAAGATAAGTTTTGAATGGATTAGAGTAGGCATTTAATTGCTTTCATAATTTGTAATGTTCATTTTGAAATAAATGCTTAGTTTAACTTTCATTTAAATTATCTTGTTTGAGATTGAGTATTAGTGGCTATGCTATGCTTCAATTCATCATGGATCAAGCATAATCGACCCATACTGATAATCCTTTATTGATATTCTGGTGCTAGAAGGAGGGAAAACTGTTAATTTAATCAATTTCTATCTCAAATTTCATTCGTTTTGACTTTTGCAGGAAATAGTGATGCCCAACTCAATTTCAGTGACGCTTTTGTAGGGTGTCACCATACAACAACACTATCTCCATTGTAAATAGTGATGCCTATTAAATACACCAATGCCAATTAAACAAATGACGATGCTAATATAATATAGAGGTAGGGTAAGTGCACCAATATGTGACACAATTTTGATGCCAAATTGAATGTTTGGCACACGCCAAATGTAAAAGTAAATAAAAAGCTCAAAACACATTTCAAACTTGATTTTCATTTCAACCCACAACTTAGCTTGGAGGATTTGATCTCTCCAACTTGTGCTCACCAAATTTCATCTAGTTTTTGCACTCTTAGATTGCAATTCTTCATGAGGATGCTACCAACATGTCAAAGAGGTCAAAGATTGTGAAGAGGTATGTATTTTTATTGTTTTTATTTTCAAATTTGATTTAGAATGTAGATTGAAATAGGCTTTTTTAATAAAACTTTGTTCTAATTATCAAGGAATGAATCTCCACCTCCAAACATTGAGAACTCACAATCACCCCCTTACGAAGAGCCTCCTATACAAGAACAACATAAAACCCCTCCATCAATTCATAGGAATCCTCAAGGAACACAAGAAAATATCCTAAATCAAATTGAAAACAATAAAAGAGACATTGAACAATTAATTGGAAGATTAATTGAGCATGTTGAAACCCACCCTTATAGGAGAGGGATTGCAAAATCATTGATGTCAATTGTATCTCATGTAGGATAAATGAGTGAGAAAATAAATTTTTGGTCAAATAAGAGGCATGAGATGAGACAATTTAATGCTAGTGGTTTTCCATATGCAAATGTGAAAAAATAAAAAAATTAGCAAAACAGACTTGTGTGCCCTATTTACAGACTCAAGAATCGATGCACCTTTGTCTCATGCATGTAGGAGGTTTTCCATCCATTGGTGTCACCATGAATTAATTAAAAATAAATTTTGGGAGTGGTGGTGGATGGTATTTGACCAACTTCCATGCAATAACCATGAGGTACCACAATAATTTTTGACGAAACTCTATTGTGAGTTTGTTCTCAATAAGATACCAAATTATTTTGACATCTTAGACTTTCAGGGTAGAGGTGGGGGCTCCACACATGACAAACTTGTTGCACGACGTAATCCACAATTGGCATTGAGACCCTTGGCCAAACCCATGGTGTAGCATGTCTCCATTCCTTCCATTGTTAAGGACAATATAGAGGTGGACACATTGGAGTCTATTAGTTCACCCACCCAGACCATTATATAGTGTGTGAGGCTTCTAGTCGAGCTTGATGTGGAGGAGATGTGTAGGCCCTGAGCTCCACCCCACCACTATGGCACTTGCGGTGATGTTTGCATGTACAATTATTAGAGTGCTTGGGATGTAGCTACACAACCTACATTAGTTTCAAATGTGATGGCTATGATAGATGAATCGTAGAATAATACATACAACATTGATACTTGGGTTGAATTCAACAAGTTCATTTAATTTTGTTTATTTAATTATATTTTGAAATTTAAGAATAACTAAATTTGTAGAATTTTGATAAGATGAAATTTTAGTGTTAGAGTGTTCATGAGACGTGCTCCATTCCTATAGACTCTTTTTCATTTTCAATGTTGAGTCCATAGGTATGCAACTAGTATTAAAGATATTAGTATTGCATTTAAACAATTGAATGTTATATTTGAATGTTTGTCTCATAACATGCTTTGGATGTCAAATAGTTTCTTGGTGGGCCTTCGACCTCCATACCTCAAAATTCATTTCCTCAAACAACTTACACTTAGGTAGCTTTATTCATTAATGGTGTTGTAAAACAATGTTAGCTAGTTTTTATAATTTTGTGTATACAAATCTTAAAAAATGATGACAAACACAAACATTTAATGTGTATTCCCTGATCGTGTCACATTATCTTCTCCTAATTCACTTTTTTTTCCTTTATTCCTTCCTAATCCCATCCCATTAACATTTAATAGTTCACCCTATTTTCCATGATCCCCTCCTAGCCCATCCCACTAATATCTTTTAGTCCATCCTATGTGCCATTATGGCCTTCTACTCCCATCTTATTGTACCCATTATTATTTCACCCTAGATGTTCCATGATCCCCTATGTTCCTTTATCCATTCTATGTTATACCATCTTTACCCACATTTCATTCTAGAAAATTCTTCTCTATTATTACTACACATAGGTCAAGTTTGCACTTCATGTACTATAGTCAAACCCTAGACACCTCCTAATTCACCCTATGTTGCATTATTCCCTACTAATCACATCCCATTAACCTCTAATTTTCCACCCTATATTTTTTTATCCCATCCTAACCCATCCCATCAATCTATACTAGTCCATCCCATTACCCTCTCTTATTTCACCTTATTTTCCATTATCCCCTCTTGTTCTTGTCCCACTATTTTCCCCTAATTTACCCTATGTTCCTTCATTCCCTCCTAATCCCATCCCATTAACCTCTAATAGTTCACGCTATATTTTGTTATCCGATCCTAGCCCATTCCATTAATCTATTCTAGCCCATCCCATGTTCCATTATCATATTTGACTCCCATCCCATTGTACCCTCTATTATTTCACCATATGCTCCATTATCCCTTGTTGGTCTTGTCTCTTTATCCCTTCTATGCTATAGCACCTCCATCCAAATTTTATCCTATACACCATTAGAATAAATCTTCCCTTCCACTCATTATTGAGCAAAGTTGTCCTCTCCATTACTATTGTACACCTCAACAACCAACTTCATGTGCTATAGTAAAACCCTAGACACATCCTAATTCATTGTATGTTCCATTTTCCATTTGAAAGTTGCTAGTAACATAGTAATCCTCACTTCATTCATGTGAACTTCCTTGTGGCATTATCACTATGGTGACAACATGCCCTCATTAACATTAGTTCATCAACATATGCAATACAAATCTCAATGAGCACTGAACTTTGGAATTTGCAAGAGTTTGGAATATCCTAGTGGACTTAGTACTTTCACCATTATGTGATCTATAAGCACTATATTGTAGTCTCAACTGAGGCCAACCATTTACTCTTTCATTTATGACAATTATAAAGGGACTACTTGAACTTCTTTAGATTACTATTAGATATGTTGTTTCATTTGCAGTTTTTGACATTAGACAACTCTAGTGATGTTGGTGGCATGATGGACCATGGAGTTGCTGCAACAATAGCCAGTTCTAATCCATTGAGAGAGGTATGCAATAAATTAGTCGATTTGAAATTATATTTTCTCTTTTATGGTCTATTATAGAAAATTTTCACAATAATTTTATGTAGTTTAATTTTTATCTTGATGGTTGCTACATGTGGGTGTCACTCCAGATTGTGGATGTGGTAATGTTGTAAATGTGCATGATGACTATTTGTATGTGGTAAGTGACTATATTTTATTATATGTCATTCCATAATTCAATTTCTATGCATTAACATCTATACTTTTTATTGTATTAGGTGCAACTCCAAAGGAGTCTAGTGAGCATGTTCAAAAGACAAGAGAACCAACAGACACTCCATCTGGTCGAATTTCTAAGGTATCATGGGATCTTTTTCCTTCCCCTCGAGGGAAATGACTATGTATTTGGGTCATTTTTTGTATGCCTATATGACATTTTGGAACATATGTTTTGTACTATCAATATATACGTGACATTTTATGTCCATATGGCTCTTTTGTACTAAGCTTGTATGGCTTTTTAAAATATATTGTATATACTTTTAGAAATATATATCATTGTATAGCCTTACAATTTTTTGATTAAATAAATTATTATTTTTATACTACCATTCTTGAATGATGTTATCATGTGTATTATGTAAATTGTATGCTTGAATGTTGTAGGCATGGATTTTGTTTACATCGAATGCTTAATTAATTACTGTCAATTTCTCAATAAGCTCCATTCCTGGTGGTTTGTATCCTTGGAAATACTTCAATTACTTGTGCCTCACTTATTCACATGTATGGTTCACTTATTCACGTGTATACTTCATGTATATTGAGTTTATTCACGTGTAGTTCATGTGTATAATTCATGTATTTGCGTGTATGCTCCATGCTTCTTGAGTTCTATTGTTGTCTAGTGGCAAGGACTTTAACACCAAAAGGTTTCAAATGGACTGTAAGAGCTCCTTCCCATAAAAAAAATATCATAGAAAACTGTATTTCTTTTAATTCATGGCTGAGGCTGGCATCCAACAACTAATGGTTTTGATTCTAAAGCTTAGAAATAATTGCATTTTCATCTATATAAAAAGTGGATGTTTCAAACCTCACAGGCATATATATACCTCTATGAACTTGTATGAATGTGCATCAAAACACATGATAGTTGTTGATCTAACTAACAAATTTTGTTTGCATCTATTAATATCACAACAATTGACATCTCAGTAAATGAAATCAATGCAAATGTCAGTTTTAGTGATATTATGAAGATATTAGATGTATATGAACAACAATATAAGATTGATTTCCAGATGCATCACCCATGTGCAATTATCACATTTTTCCCATATTCATCATTTAAATAGGTTAAAAAAGCTCCTTCCATTTTCTATGCATGCAATTACATGAAAAATAATTGAGAAAAATGGTCCTATAACTACTTCCACATCATTTTTTATAACTCCAAAGCACGGAAAAACCATACGTCATGGATATTGAATATCCAGATCCAATGTTTCACTAGTAGGTTGAGTTTTGCATCTGGTGTAGGGGCACTCAGGATTTCATGCCGCAAGAGGGGTCAAATGTTGAAATTTATTTTACTTGAGTCCATTTCATGTAATAATTAAGGTCTTATAAGACCATTTCTTAGGTGTTTTATTTGGTTTGAGTCATTAGGGGGTGAGTTAGTATGTAGTTGCAAAATATTGTCAAGTTGCCTAAATGTTGTCAGCAACTTTTGCATTTTTTGGTGTCACATGGAAGATGAATAGTTGTAACCTGAAAATTTGTTTGTAACCAATTGTAATGTGATTGGAAATTAATTTAAAGGCCTTGTATCATCAACCATAAGGCTGGTTTGGTGAGATTTGAAGTTTTGAGCAATGAAAACCCTATTTTCTACAATTTTTTGAACATTCTTTGTTGCTACAAGGAATTGTATGGATTACTAGTGCATTGTACAGTCTTAAATTTTTCTGAAGCATGTAAATGTCACTATTAAATTCATTTTGGTTTTTGTGTGATCAATTTTTATGGAGTTTGTGAAAAGATATTAGCATTTTAATGAAACCGGTCAGAAACCCTACCCAAGGTTCCTAGTGGACTTGTAAATTGCATTTCTTTCCATTCCCAAGATAGAAATTCCTAAAAATTGGTGGAATTATTTATCATTGTATATATTTTTATTCCTCAAAATTTTAGGTTCTAGGGTATTGGTTTGCAAATGTTTTGGTGATGCCCTAGGTCTGATCTTTCCATGTTTTAGGCCTAGTTGCAAACGGGACAATCAAATTTTGACCCTATGATTTCAAAGTAACCCCACTTGGTTTTAGGATATGATTAAGAACATATAAAAGGGTATTCCAAATAGGCCTTATATTTTTAATATCAAGTCTACAGTGAAAGTTATGACCAAAAAACCAAAATTGTTGCTCCCGTGTTTTAGGCTTTAAAAGAAAGTTGTAAAGAACAAACAAGCATGCCCATTTTCACCATTTTTATTGAAACTCTAACTATGTTGTGTTAAGTTTGGTTTGAGTGAGGTCCCCCTGTTCTACATTAGCATCTTAGCAAGGGTGCACTATTCAGTGACAACAACTGCAGTTCAAACTCTTAAGGGATTCTGCATGTTTGGGTGCAAAAGAGAACCATTCAATGTAAATGTATCCACCCAGATGTATCAGAACAGTTTGTTTAGTCACACGAGTTGTAGAACAAAATTTGCACCAATTTGCAACTTTTCTCTACTTGCATTTGATAAATTTTTCCCCAAATGAAAAGACACCACCATAGGAAAATGCCTCTAAAATAGTAAAAACCAAGAGAGGTTATTGTAGAGGGGCTCAACGCAAACCCATAGGCTTATATGAGAAGTTTCTAAGCATAATGATATCTGAGTAACAAAATGCTGATGTTTGTGGCCATTTTACACTTTGGACTCTTAAGGGATTCTACCGGTTAAATGTAGCTTGGAACGATTTAGTGTGTTTAGGTGTGAAAGAGGACCATTCCTAGAGTAAACATACCCACCCAGATGCATCAAAATAGTTCATTTGGTCACACGAGTTGTAGAATGAAAGTTTCACCACTTTGCAACTTTCAACTACTTGCATTTGACAACTTTTTCTCCAAGAAAAAAGTTGCCACCTAGAGAAAAAAACCTCCGAGATAGTGAAAAATGAGAAAGGTTATTGTAGGGGGGCCCAACGGGAACCCATAGGATTAGACGAGAAGTTTCTAAGCATCACGATATCTGAGTAAAAACATGTTGAAGTTTGAATCCATTTTGCACTTTGGACTCTTAAGGGATTCTGTCGGTTGAATGTAGCTTCGATCGATTCCACATGTTTGTGTGCAAAAGAGGACTATGCATAGCATAAACGTACCCACTCGAATGCGTTAGAACTGTTCATTTGGTCACACAAGTTGTAGAACAAAAGTTGCACCACTTTGCAACTTTCAACTACTTGCATTTGAGAAGTTTTTTCCCAAGTGAAAATTTTCCATCATGAGAAAAAAAGGCATTTGAGATAGCAAAAACTAAGAGAGGTTATTATAGAGGGTTCCAACACAATCCCATAGGCTTAGACGAGAAATTTCTAAGCATCACAGTATCCAAGTAACAACATGTTGAAGTTTGCAATCATTTTGCACTTTGGACTCTTAAGGGATTCTACTGGTTGAATTAGCTCAGAGCTATTCAACATGTTTAGGTGCAAAAGAGGACCATGTCTAGCGTAAATTTACCCACCTAGATGCATCAAAATAGTTTGTTTGGTCACACGAGTTGCATAATGAAAGTTGCACCACTTTGCAACTTTTAACTACTTGCATTTGATAACTTTTTTTCCAAGTAAAAATTTTCCACCATAGGAAAACACCTTCAAGATAGTGAAAACTGAGAGAGGTTATTATAGAGGGTCCCAACACAATCTCATAGGCTCATATGAGAAGTTTCTAAGCATCACGGTATCCAAGTAACATGTTGAAATTTGTAGTCATTTTGCACTTTGGACTCTTAAAGGATTCGATCGGTTGAATGTAGCTTAGAGTGATTTGGCATGTTTGGGTGCAAAAGAGGACCATCCCTAACATAAATGTATCCACTTGGACACGTTAGAAGAGTTTTTTTGGTCACACAAATTGTAGAATGAAATTTTCCACCATGGGAAAAGGCCTCCGAGATAGAAAAAGTTGAGAGAGGTTATTGTAGAGGGGCCCAACATGATCTCATCAGCTTAGAAAAGAAGTTTCTAAGTGTCATAGTGTCCGAGTAACAATATGTTGAATATTACAATGATTTTGCACTTCAAACTTATAAGGGATTCAATCGGTTGAATGTACCCATCCAAATGTGTTGAAATAGTCCATTTGGTCACACAAGTTGTAGAACAAAAGTTGCACCAATTTGCAACTTTACACTGCCTGCATTTGACACTTTTTCCATCAAGTGAAAACTGGACACCACGAAGAAATGAATCCAAGATAACAAAAAATAAGAGAGGTTATTGTAGAGGGGCCCAGTTGATGTGGTCCCATAGGCTTAGGTAGAGAGTTTGTAAGTGTCACAATTTCCAAGTAATAGCCTGTTAAAGATTGTTTCCGTTTTGCACTTTGGACCCTTTAGAGATTGAGCCGTTTGAATGTACTTCGAAGCAATTTGACGTGTTTGGGTGTGAAATAGAACCATTTATAGAATAAATGTACCCATCTAGACATGTTGGAATAGTCTATTTGGTCACATAAGTTGTAGAATGAAAGTTGTACCACTTTTCAACTTTACATTGCTTGCAATTGACAGTTTTCCATCAAGTCAAAATTGGACACCACGGAAAAATGACTCCAAGATAACAAAAACTGAGAGAGGTCATTGTAGAAGTGCCCTATGTGATCCCAATGCCTCAGAAATAATTCCTGTAACTAACATGGTATCCGAGTAACAGACCGTTAAAAATTGTCGCCTTTTTGTAATTTGGACTATTAATGGATTATGTTGCATGAATTACAAATGTTTGAGGGCAGCAATAAATTTCAAAATTTGAGTAAATCTCATTACAAGTGTTTATTTGAATAGACTGTATGCTATATTTATATTGATATATAATCATTAGATTGATTCATTTTAATAAATGAAGTTTTTATAATAAGTTAGTTAATTGGTGCTAGTTATAATAGGGAGAGAATAAAAGAAGAAAAATAATGATTAATAACCATCAATGGTTACTAATCATAGCCTATAATGGGAGAGAATATGAATATAGTTCCTTTCTCACTTTCAAAGAGTTATAATGGGGTATGAGAATATGAATATCATAGCCTAAAGGGACACCCTGCAAGTTTATGATAACCTCAATGCTATAGTTGTCAAGAAAGTCATGCTTCCAAATTCTCCTAGTCACAAAATGGTCTCAATGATATTTCATATAATTGACAAGGACATAAGGTACAACCTATTATTAGGAAGACCCTTTACTCAAAAAATTAATATTATTCATTCCATGCCTTTTCAAGAGATTTAATTCCTTTAATTAGGAGAAAATTATGTCTACAAAGGATATTTGGAACCCTTAACCACTATCGAAATGGATGGTACCATAAACAAGCTTGGTACACCAATCAATTATGAGCTACGTGTCATTAAAATAATTATGCTTTAACTTACATCTCAGATATTTTGAGTAAGAAAAATGTACCAACCTCTATGTTAGAACTTGTAAAGTGGGGAATCACAAATTAGAGTTTTGTGCCTTGAGTGTTCTCTAGGTGTTGTATCTATACACCGGACTCACTAGTAGGAGAGGGATTGGAGATTAATCTATGTCACAAAATCAAACAAGATAAAATAATAACTATAAACAAAAATTAGATCACATTCATAGTTACAAGTCACCTTGTAAGATAGTTACAAACTACATGGAGACATTTGTGTGAGCATCTGTCACTAAATCAACTTTCCCATGCATCAAAATACAAGTCTTTTCCCTCCTAAAACAAGCTGTACCCATAAGTTTCTTTAATGAAGGAGTTGTAGAGGAATAACAGCCCAATAATGGCTCCCACACCAACCAAAAATACATTATATTTAACAAATATACCCAAAAACCCCAAATAGACTTGGGAATTAGAAAATAGAAAAAAATCCATGAATTTGTAGGTTAAAAATGTCACCCATACATCACAGTGATACCCCATTTCTATGAGGAATACATCACCCCTACCTTGTCAACCCTATTGAATTAGCAAGAAGGTGATCTCACTAGCTTGCCAATTTGGTAGGGTTGACAAGGTAGGAGAAGAATATGCCTCATAGAAATGGGGTCTCATGGTGATGTAAATAACCATGACCCCCATTTCTATGAGGCATATGCTGCCCCTACCTTGTCAACCCTACCAAAATGGCAAGCTAGTGAGTGAGCACACTAGCTTTCCAATTTTGTACGTTTGACAAGGTAGGGGCAACATATATGCCTCATAGAAATGGGGTATAATGGTGATGTAACCATGAGACCCCATTTCTATGAGGTAGACACTTTCCCTACTTTGTCAACCCTACCGAATTGGAAAGCTAGTGATTTACATCACCATGAGACCCCATTTCTATGAGGCATATGCTTCCCCTACCTTGTCAACCCTACCAAATTGGCAAGCCAGTGTGTTCACTACCTTTCCAGGCTCATGGTGATGTAATAACCCGAGACATAGAAAAAGGGTTGAGAATCATCATGATATAGTGGGGACATATTAATTAGAGAGGTGATTTTAGAGCCTTCTGATGCAAAATTTAGCCTCAAGTTGAAGCATACTAAATGAGGAAGGGTTGATCAAGTTTTAATGTCAAATAATAGTGATGGAAGGAGTTCTAGGGTTTATAGAAGAGTAAGAAAATATGCATATGTACAATATAGGACATTGTTTTAGATTTTGTCATAAATCCACATGCTTTTCCTTCAAGACAACTTTAAATGAAAACCATAAACCATTACAACTAACTTCAAATGTAATATACATATTTAATTGAGACATATATTAAGGAATATACACATTTACTTGTATTAATTTCTCATATTTTTTGTATATCAAAAAATACACTAACTCAATAACAAATATTAAAATAGTGATGGAAGAACATATTGAAAATCCTCCCATTTCTCAATACTTGTAGCAACACATGCAAGGAAATAATCCTCCCATTTGCAGCCTAGATCATGAAATATATTGTACAATAAGAAACAAAAGGAGTTTTTGCCCAGTTTATTTTCTCCAATCCACCTTAGGTGGCCCAGTTATTTGAATTCCAAAATGATTCGAAACATGTACATCCCATGCTCCTTTGGAAACACATGGGTAGTAGACTCTCCATGGTTGTGTACTCTCATTGGAATTTGGTACACAAAAAACATGCAAAAGCCTAACAATCACAGACATGGACTCACATAAAAATCATTAAAAGACCAATCACTGAATAATGTTAGACATACACCTTTTAATGAGATCTATTATCACCTTTATGTATGCTATAAGTAGATCAATTGAACATCCTACAATCGTGATGTGGCCCATCTTTCGCTACTTTCTCATCTCTCGAT